>KN478900.1:34435-44549 GCA_000787095.1 Periophthalmodon schlosseri
GCAGAAATCAGAGTGAAGAGTCTAATTGGTCAAAAGGCCATGGTAGTCTAATTTATACAATGTTGCTGCACAGCCCTGGTTAACATTTTGTTTTATTTATGTTCTTTCCCCCCTGCACCCCCCAACACACACACATTTTTATGTAAATTTGTGAAGCAGCCTGGCAGCAGTCCAGGGTTCACACACATCCACATGCACACTCAGAGTCACAGTGTTATAGCCTAAAACATAGATAGATAGATAGATAGATAATACTTTATTGTCAGATCATAGATCCGAAATTTGTTTTGTAATTAAACAGCAGCTCCATCACATAGACACAATACAAGGACATTACACACAGACATAAACACACAGGACAATTTAACAAAGACTGTCCTCTGCTCATCATGGCATCACTGATTTTATGGATTAAGCTCGTCATTTAGATTAGTAGCAGCACATATTCTGTGTTTAGAACAGGGTAGGTCAGAGATGATGTTCTTGGCCAGTCACATGGTGTTATTATGGTACGCGGCCTCAAACAGTCCACCCAGGGGTTGGCCCACAATCTTCGAACATATTTTAATCAAATGTCTCAGTCCAGATTTTACAGTGACTGAGAGGCAACTGTGCCGTACAGCACTACAGCACTGCAGCCCACAGATCTGAGTAGACTGATGATGGGCATGAATACTTACTGTTTGTGATAATTTGTCATTACTTGTATAACTATATGGGATTTTAACTCAATCATAAATATACCAATGATAGCTCAACCTAAGGCAGTGTGCTCTATGTAAGTATAAAACTGTCACCCTGGAATAGTGTATTTATTTGGAATTGGGAACGGCTGGGAAAAGCTCAATTGCTTGTGACATATTTGGAGTAAGCAGGGCCACAAACATCTCTTGCATGTGTCTTTAGTTGCATTAAACTTGTGAAGCTCTTTCAATAAAAGCACAGTTTAATCTTCGCTTAGCGCCCGTAAACACATTTCTTTTAAACTCAATGTGTCTTGTTGCACTGCTGTTTGTCAATGCACGTCTGTGGCCGTACTTCAGATCCCCTTTGAGCGGGGCAGAGCCAGTTCTCAAAGACATCATTACTTTTGTTGGAGCCATCACAAAGGGAGCAGAAATGCAGAGCCGAGTGGCAGCACCTCAAAGCCCTTTAGTGCATATGCAGGCAGTGAGCGGAGCACCCGGCCAGAAAGTTTACTCCCTCCACGGACATGCCCCCAACATGAAGAAGAGATGAAAAAAGCAGCACTATGTAGTCATTCAACATGCACTTCAAAAATATGGGTCCACTGGGGAAAGAGCCTTTAGACAGATCAGGCAGTGGGCTGATTACACTAACCTTTATAGAGAAGATCAAGACTGTGGCCAAATACTATGCTCAGGAGGGTACATGTCCTACATCACCCTTTTGGTCACTTCAGAATGAGCACAAAAAGCAACAGATAAAAAAAAAATCATCCTAGAAAAATCCATTTGTGTTAGCAGTTTAATCTCTTTGTGGAGTCAGTGAATGCACACTAGTTTGATTACAATTAAAACAACTAGTAAATTTTGTACCACTTTATAATTCCTACACCTCAATTAGCCTTTAAGCATCAACAAAGACTTAATTCATAATGAATAACGAGTCTGTTAAGAATGATTCAGGCTCAGTAAATACATAATTAAGGGGTTGGGAGTTAAGGTTAGGGAATTCATTAAGTTGCCACTAAGCCTGAGTCAATCTTAATGTACTATTTGTTCATCATGAATAAACAGTTTACTTTATTGAGGCTAATGAAAGTGTTATTATGAAGTGTTACTGTAATATGAATTCATAAATATAATTTGTTGGCTTTTATCTTCTAGGGTTACAGAGCATATCATCCTATCTACATTGTTGTATGTATAAATGTTATAATGCTATACACATAAAAGGCATAATTTACACTGTTTACATTTACTGAAATGCACTTTTTAAATTTATTTAACTCAAACTCACTCAAACTACTATTGCCATCATATACACAGAAGTAATATTAGTAATTTACACACACACTGTTGTCATGTAGTAACGTCCTTCCTCCTGTTGCATCACCTTATTTAAATTACCTATGCATATTCCGCCTCGTGCTCAAAGCATGGTCATAAGAACCTGTCCTCTTCTCCTTCATAAACGCTGTCACCAACAGAACAAAGCACACGCCCATTCAGATCTTTGTCAGGTGGCTCGAAGCAAAGCTAAATAGCTGAAAACAACAACCATGGAAGCAGCTGTTGTGTCAGGTAATTCCCATTGTCAACAGCAAACAGCTCAATCATTATTATTGATTGTAAGGAAACAGGCCCTCCCCAGAGAAAGGATGGGCAGAAGGAAGGAGAGAGAGAGAAAATGGGTGAGGCTGCTCTAGGGAGACGATGGGAGGTCTGAAAGTGAGATGAAACGCTGTTCCCAAGACCGAAGGAAAATAATAGCTTTAAACAACAATTTATAAACAAAACAGAACCAATACTTATTAATGAGATGATGACTGCACTTGCATGCTGTTTATTCTTTTTCACAATCATTTAGGATAAGGTTAAGGCATGTTTTATTTTATTAGATAGCATAGAATTGAATGGAGGATTAATTTATTTATTAATTAATTATTGTACTGTACATTATGCTGCTAAGAGGGAGGGAATTTTAGCTAATTATTGTACTGTACATTATGCTGCTGGTCCAACCACTGAGCCACATAAAATGTACAAAATCTTAACAGCATTTTTCCATACATCCCTGGTTAAATGTTGTGTGTAACTGTACTGCAGCTTACTGGTGATAGCAGATGGAGGTTTAAGGTGGAGCCGCTCATGCGTGCACCACTCAACCATGCATGTACTTCCACTGCCTTAACATGACTTTGCACTGCCTGCTGGCCAAATGTAAGGGCTTAATTATTTCCTTAAACACACTCACACCTGGGCCTTGCTTTGTGTGGCTCTCTTTGAATTACTAAAAAGCATTTGCAGTAAAAACAACACAAATAATTACAGCTTAACGTCTGCATTTCTTGAATCGTATTGCTTTCAAAGGCTGAAGTTAATAAGAACGGCTGAGGGACTCAGTTGCTGTTATTTTTGCGACAAAGTTTCCTTGTTTTTGCCTTTTCCCTCCTTATACTCCAGAAAGAATATGCTTGCTTTTTGATTAGCCGGTTGCAGTGGGCTTTTGGTGCCTCGGTACACTACAGTAATTAGGCTGTCAGTCAAAAGCAGATGGCTGGTGGCTAAAATGGGAAAGTTGCCTGGGAAAGTTTTCCCCTGAGCTGATGATTTTCATTTGTTTTGGGGTCCGCAGTGATTGCTAAAGAATGAATTCCAATACCTTTACATAATGTGTGTTAGGCATTCTATGTGTTTATTACTCACCCTCGGTGTTCTCTAATCATATGTAATATGCTTTCACTTTTATGATATATAATATACACTGTTACTGATAGTGGCTTCCAAGTTCCGAGCACAGTGACGGAAACTTCTTAACACTATAGGGCATTTTTACTCAAAAATCCCTCAGTCAGTAGCAGTAAATCAAAGTTACAAGCTCGAGAAATATAGAGCTTTTACTGTGATGCTACTGCAATATTAAGCAAGGATTTCTACATTACGTGTCAAACATATACCTTCTGGTGCAGAATGTGTCGATTCTGTGTCGATTTCATCTCACAGTGCGCTCCTTTTCGGGGGCCTTGTGCGCAAGTTTTGAAGTTTCAAAATGGATGTGATCACGAAGTTCATAAAACAGTTCTTTACATCGGATCTTTTTACTGGTGGAGTTTAACTTCCTTTACAGTACGGCGCCACTCACCGGCTTGATGCACTGTGACAGCTGTCTACTCTTGGCAGGGAGGATGATAGAAGTAGAGAACCGCATCTCCTTACTGACTCAAACCCAGAGCCAGTCTCGTGAGCTGCTCCTTGACTCGGTGGTGACAATAGGAAAATCTTCAGTCCATGCCCATTGCCATGATGAATGAATTAGATGCGACCGTAGCTGTTCCCGGTATAAATTCTGCTCCTGCTGGTGTGGGATGCAGTCAGCCGACCTCTACCCATGTTCGGCATGATACATGGGGTTGTTGTTAAGCCAAAGGGTCCAACTTCCTCTATTCCCTTGCATAACTGGTCCCTCATTACAAATAGTAAACAACAGGGAAAGCGCTTGCATCATCATACAAGTCCTAATCAAAGGCAGCCATTGGAGCTGTGAAATAGATTTAACATTCTTGACCTGAGTTTCCATGTCTATCAAGTCACAATGAGTTACCATCCCCTCCTAGATCCTCACGGGACATCACAGAGACATCTACTGCATTATGACAACAAAATCAGGGTAATGGTCCCAACGGGAGGGCAAAACGTCTCACCACAACATGTGATTAATCATCAATCGGCTCGATCTCAGTTGGTAAGGGAACGCCGTCCTTCACTGAAGAAGACCTGCTCCCATCTCTTCACCGGGTCATCTATGTTACGCCATGTAGCTATCCCACAGGCTGAAACCAAGTGCCACCCTGGAGCTTAGGTATCACACATAAACACCGTACTTACAGACACACTGTCCTATCGTCCGAGGTGTCGGAGAGTAACTTCAAATCGCTTATGGACACGGTGCTAAAGTCATGGCATCAAGTTTAGTCGAATCCGCCACCTTCACAGCTGGCTGAAGGGTTATTGCAGTGTTAGTGCCATGAACCATCTCGCTCTCTGCGGACCTCAGGGACCGGCCTCCTGCTGGTGCCCAGAGTCAGGACTAAACAGTTTTATGCAGCTAAAACCTGGAACAGTCTTCCTGAAGATATGAGCCAAACCTCTACTTTGACAAAGTTTAAATCCAGCTCAAAAGAGTTCTGTTTAACTGTGCAGGTTTTTATTCTACACTTTTCTCCTTTAATGTTAATTTTATGATGATTATTTGTGATTATTTATGTTTTGATTTGTTGTATTGTGATTTTAATGTCTTTCTTATTTTGTAAAGCACTCTGAATTACTTTGTGTACGAATTGTATTATACAAATAAACTTGCGTTGCCTTGCCTTGCCTCTAGGAATTCCTTTTGTGGATATTTTTTGTGGATAGTGGAAGTGGAATAATCTATTTGTCGATGATGGCATTCATTTAAATAGGGCCAGGAAAAAAGTGTTGAGTGACAATATCAAACTAACGCTAGAATCTGCACCTAATAGGCCAATTGAATGACTCCACACATAGGATAAAAAATGATGACCTATTCATGATGCTTTCTAAACTGGAAAATTACGAGGTCCTAATAATGGGCAATATAAATATTAACTGGCTGGGGAAAGCGTCCAATGCAATGGCCTGAAACTCGCACAGCTAATTCCTATTATGACTAGACCTGACCCTGGAAATTAAAATAAAGGCACTAACAAACCCCATAATTATAAGTCATATAGTATTTTCCCACTGGATTTTAGCGACCACTGTCCAATTGGCCTTAAACTTTTTTTATTAATACATTCATTGAAATTGCAGACCAACATGCTCCTAAAAGAAAAAAAAATTGAATAAAAAACTGTAACAATCCTTGGTTCAACACATAAATTGCAAGTTTAATTAGAGAAAGAAATGCTGCCTGGAAAACTGCACCCACAGTTTTCCAGGCAGGTCAGATTTGGATTGGGCATTTTTTCTTAAAAAAAGAAATAGATCTTTATCAACAGTTGGTAAGGCAAAAACTTAAAAACCTATTTCATGTCTGCACTTATAGAGAGTCACAGAAATCTGGCAGAGTTCTGGAGGACATTAAGATCCCTCTCAGAGCCTAGTATTGATACATTACCAACTGATATTTTATTGTATTTGGCTATTATAAAGAGGAAATATGTTATGCTTTTAATAGGGATTTTATCTCTGTATGTGATGCTTTTGATAATGATGTTGATCCTTCTGATCTTGATTATGTTGAATCTGAACCTCTGGCAGATAGAAGTCAGATTTTCTCTTAAAGATCATTCACTTAAATGGAGGTCTTAAATGCCATACGCTCCATAAAGAAGGCCACGGGAGCTGATGACCTTGATCCAAAACTTCAATTACTAGCTGCCCCCTGTTTAATTCAACCTCTGTTACATATTTTGAATTTATCAGTTCAAATGGCAGTTATACCAGAATTAAGGAAAAGGGCACGTTTTGCCTTTATATAAAGTTGGGACAACTAAAAATATAAAGAATTTCCAGCTAATATCTAAATGACCTTGTCTTCCAAAAGTTTTAGAAAAGTTAGTCACAAAGTTAAATTTGTTTAAATAAATGCTCCATTTTGAAGTCTTATCAATCAGGTTTCAGAAAAGGGCATACTACTGTTACTGCAACTACAAAAGTTTCAAATGACATTTTCACAGCCCTTGATGACAAACAAGTTTGTGTAGCACTGTTTATTGATTTAACTAAAGCTTTTGATTCAGTAAACTAAAGCTTTGATTCAGTAGATCATAAAATCCTCTTGAAGCAGCTGAAGCACATTGGATTTGACAGTGCTACATGTAATTGGTTCCAAAATTATCTTTCAAACAGAACCCAGACAGTAGTAGCCAATGGGTTTAAATCTAATGTTTTAACTTTAAGCAAAGGAGTGCCCCAAGGCTCAATTTTGGGCCCGCTACTTTTTACTATATTTATTCATTCCATTGGTTGCAATTGAAGAGACAGTCTCATAAATTAAATGCAGATTAAGCTGTTGCTGCATGCAAGTGTTTTTTTATTTATTTTTTTTCTAAAAATCATTTAAGTGATGCACAAGCTACAAATCTTTATACAATAAATGGCACATTGATTAAAAGAGTCACACACCTATAAAGATCTTGGAGTTTGGCTTGACAAAAATGTATCCTTTAAAATACATATCTTGGAATTATGTAATAGTTTAAATTCATGATTATTGTATTATAGAAACAAATCTTGTATCCCACTGAATTACAGAAAAGAAATAGTTCAAGCAACCTTTATTTCTGTCCTCGATTATGGAGATATAACATGCAGACTTCAGCCTCTACTTTGAAACCTTTAGATACACTATTTCACTCAGCCCTTCGTTTCATAACAGGTGATGAATGTAAAACCCATCACTGTACACTCTATGAGGAAGTAGGTTGGCCATCGCTATCTGTCAGAAGAGAACATTGTATAAAATTTATTTATAAAGAACTACTTGATAGGCTGCCTGAATATCTCACTTGCTTGTTGAACTTTGATACAGGAACTTTTAATACAAGATCTCATGATTGTCTACGTCTAAAAACTGGCCGCAATAGAACTGAAAGCTGTTGGTTATTTTGCTTCTCAAAAATGTAATACATTTCAAGGACATGGAAAACTGGATTGCCCACTAATGCCTTTAATAATCTGATGATAAACATTTATAATCACACCTGCGCCTGTTTTATTGTTTTAAATGGACCCATGTAGTTATTTTTTTGTTTGTTTTTGGTTGTATAGTTCTGTATTTTAACAGGGCGCTCGTTAAAAAGAGTCTGACTACTCTCATTGGGCTCTTCCTCAGTTTTTAAGTTGCTGTTGTCATTTTTAAACAGTGTCTGTTTGTCTTTTTACAGATTGTGTTTGAAGGCATCCGTGGTCCCAGTTTTGAGGGCGACATTGCCATTGACGATGTGTCCATCACACTGGGGAAGTGCAAACAGGAGAACACTGTAGCCAGCGCAGGTAAGACAGGTAAGATAGTGTTAGAGGGACACTAGACAGCATTCAGAGCCAACACAGCCTTTGTAGAGGTGACTAATTACTAAGTAAAAGTCCCAAATAACTACTTTAAAATTATGTTTTTATATGAGTGAATAAATAATGCATTAAATAGTACAACAACAAACATTTTTGTTTTAAGTCGACATCTGGTATTAACATCTAGTTCAAACACCTATGACTGAGCCACTTGATGAGTTCATTTGAGGGCACACGCCACTCTCACCATACATTTCTTTTTAACCGTAATGTGAATGTACAAGTCAAACCAAGGTGTCTGTCTAAATATAGAACTTTATTTCGCCGTGTAAAATGTTTGTGAGGGCCAAGCGAGCCTTAAGGCTGAGGTACAGGAGTGTAACAAGTCACTGATGCTCATGTCCATGCAAATGTGTTGAAGCATTGTGTAGCCTACAGCTTTTTGCAGAAGAGATGGAAAAAGGTCAGTGAAGAGTGAGAAAACTGTAGATGTAGAAACAGAGGGAAAAATGGTCCAGCAGCTGAACTATAAAAGAGAATATCAGAGACACACCTGCAGCGGCTCCATTGATCTAGTTTATTGCTTTGTATGTAACTTGGATATGACTAATACTATAATTTTGAGAAATAATTTATATCCATTTTACCTGTGCAACCTGTGGTACAAAACATCCTGATGCAAATGTCAGCGCTCAAACCTGGTCAAAATGACAACGAAAAATACATGAATTATTAAATAGTACTTTTATCTTGCCTTCTGAGATGTCTGTCTGGTGTTTGTGTGCATATTGAGACGCCAATGTTGGAGCCCATATGTGCATATAAAGGCGCGGGCGGAGGGGGTGAATTATGGATGAAGGTGTAAACAGGAAGCAGGAAGGCTCTTGAGCTGCAAGTCTGTGTGCACGTGTCCTGCAGGTTTGGTACAGTGGAGACAGATGGGTAATTATCAGCAAAGGCAACTGAAAACTCTGTGCCGCTATTAGCAACACAATCACATCTGTCAAGAGTATGGGCTAAGCTGCACAGGATTTAGAGACATAAAATAAGGATTAAAGAATAGATTAAAGTCAAGTTATGATAATGTGCGAATAGATATCAGGGCTGGAACTTAGCTAACCATCTATGTAATTAGTTTTGCCTAAAACATACTTACTTAATAGTACAAGTTTGAGTTGTGACAGTAGTGTGCTTTATAATATTTATAATGGATGTATTTAGTAGAAGATTAGTAGAATTTGTTTGCATATTGTAATTTTAGTAATGTAGTAATACATTTAATAGGGGTTTTAATGTACACAAACATTAGTAAGTCTACATATCCATTTTACTTGATGAATATGAAGCGACGGCATTGGTAATACACATACATACATGTATTTTCCTAAGTATACAGTAAAGTGTACTGTAACCTTACCCTGATTAACAGAATTTTGATTTGCAATATTATTACTGCTTGCAACCCATATTTGAATCTATATAATTTTTTTGTGGAGAAACCCTCGTGCCCAATGTAATTCTGTCTTGTAGTATGGTATGACAGCAGAAAAACAAATTCAAAGAGAGATACAAATAGGTTAAAATATACAGCGAGTGGGTTTTTAATGCACAAGTACATAAAAGCATATAACATCAATATCAGCTTTGATCAGCACACTGTCATATCTGTGCTGTTTGTGTTGGAAAGATAGGGAAGATGAACCTTTCCTTTGAGAGTGTATCCAAGCTGTTCACATCATAAATCTCACCTGTTTCTTTTATGCGCAACTTACCTGAGACAGTAACAGTGCACACAAATGTAATTCATACATTCATCTATTATCTCTCCCAACAGACGTGATATTAGTAATAATACTAAATAATATGAAACTTCAAAACTAGTGCCCCCGTTTAAAAGAAAAATACCAGCACCTTTAGAAACAAGGATCATATTGCTAAGGAATTGGTTTATTAGGCACAAAATCAAAATATCCCACATAGTAAAACTTACTTTGCAGTGCTCAAGATGTATTATTTGGGGCAAACTGAGGCAAACTTGGGGCAATCCTAGATACATTTAGGATATATTCTTTATAACACTAACATGTAATAACTTCTAACTTCTTTTGGTCCTGTCTTCATAGAAAAACATACACGTTTAGAGTTTGAAAAATGCTATATTTTGATCAAAAGAGCAGGTCCTACGCGTCAACATAACAGCAGTGGTAGAATATATCAAAAATACAGAAATGTATCCTAATAAAAAGCACTTATATTCAATACTGCTCTTTTCCATCTTTTTGCAGTTCTGATTGGTGGATCTGCTTCTCTCCCATTGGCCAGCTGGCTGACCTTTGGCCTTTCCTGCCTCCTGTCACTTCTCTTCAGATGATGAGCACTGGTCTGCACTGACAATA
>KN478900.1:44606-56112 GCA_000787095.1 Periophthalmodon schlosseri
ACCTGCTCTCCTCTATCTAATCATATGCTGTACCCCTCATGTACCTTGGCCCCTCATAGCACACTATCATACTTAATAAGTCTGTCTCTTCTGTCTTCTCTTTTCCCAAATGCACTTATAACTGTATTTAGGTGAGCATCTTAATGATCTTCAGAACTTCATAATGTCTTCATATAACCTTATTAGACTCAGCCATGTCAGCGTCTCACTTTCCTTACAGTTAACCTTCCCACATGCACACTTTGTCTTGTCTCCATCTACGCCCCATCCCAAATTCCCCAATCTCAAGTCCTGTTCCAAAGACACACCAAAGTGTCGGACACTCTACCAAAGATGACTATGGACCTTGAAGGACTAAAAGAATGATGAATGAAAAGGAACGCTGGGAATCTTTTTCAAGGACACTGTTTCCTATTTTTGTTGGAAATCACTTATGGACTACAAGAAATGAAAGGACAAATTCAGAAAATGAGGAAACAAGAAAGCAAGGGAGCGCCAAGCCCACTTTTTGCTTGCTACAAGAGACAAACCTCAGCGCGGATATACGTGTACATTTATCTATATATACCTATATATAATGAAATATAATGAGAGTTTAAACTACAACATGACTGGGACAGTGCAGGACTTTAAGTCTATTTGAAAAAGCACAATGTTTATACAACCTCTGCTGGTCCTTTGAGTTCCATCCTACTAAATATGTAATGTTGATTTGACATATTCAATGTTTTTGATATTTTATTTTAGATTTATATTCAAATTGGTTAAAAAATGATTACTGTATTTTATGGTATGTAAGGGAAGTGAAGAATTGTGCACTTTGGCAACAAACAACCAGTACTCTGTATCCTCAATAACTTCTCAGTAAGACCTCAGTACATGCCTCATCCTCTCTTTGCCAACAACTACCAATGGACGCCATATTGTCTAAGTGCATAAAATGATAGTTTGGGGCTGCTTTCTGATCCAACCATTTTTCTACTTGATGACAGTAAGGGGGTTCAAACCCATTATTTTAGTTTTTTTATTACTCATTATTTTCATTTCATTATGGTCCGTATATGTACATCGATACATACTGTATAGATTACCCCATTGCACATATCGACAATAAACTGTAGACTGGTTGTTTTACGGTTCTGTTAAACTTTGTTGAAAATTGCCATCTTGCTTCAATTCAATGTTATGTCTGTTTCCTCATTATGCTTTTATAGATGATGCTGCAGAACCATCATTTCATGCTTCACATTGCAAACATGTTTATTATGACAGAATATCTGTGCCACCTTTTATATTCACCTTCTATACACAAGTTCCTTAAATCATGTACTAATCTATTATCATAAACCACATGCTTGTATCTCGTGCTATAGGTCTGAAGGTTGGGACTAATGAGCAATAGGAAACACTCAAATGTCACACCAGGAGTGGTTTGTAAGGCTACAGGTACAAGGCTTGTCTTAAACTGTAACTCAGTACAACATGACAACAAAAACTTGAATAGCCTCATCAACAATCCAACCAGACCATACTCACATCTCACTATAGTTAACTTCAGTGTTTGTTCCAGTCTTAGTTTTAGTTTTGACAGTTGCATAGATGGACCAAATACAGTCTTTTGGTCTATTTCTTAGATTTCATGCTACATTTTTTGCATAATCCTGCTGTGTATGCCATAAGTAACACCCGAGATTAAAACTGGCGATTGTGTCAATAAGATCTGTGCATTTACAATGGACATACGTACATTAGGCAGTAAACATCAATGCAGCTCCAAAGTCACTGGGACTGGCTTTGTGCCATGATACAAAAGTTCTCTACTCTACATTTGAATTTGTTTTGAAATTAATATGGAAATGAGACACAATATTGAAAGTGCAATACATTGCATGTTTTAACTGAAAACAATACCCTTCTATGGTGTAATAAGGATTTGTTGTATTGTATATTTTTGTTATTTTAATGGACTCGGGCTGGTCTCAGTATCTCATTATTGCAGAAATGAATTCAAATGCTTTAATATGACATATTCCAGCGAAATGAATGTTTAAACAGCAAATAAATAAACCAGAATGAAGAGATTGGTATTATTTTTGGAAGTAAACATAGAGCATTTTATAAATCCAATAAAAGTTGCACAGTGGCACACATTAGCCCAGATGTGAGAGTTTTAGTCAGAGAATGTAATGTGTCTTATTTTTACTGAGGAAGGGCAAATCAAAATATAATGCTATTCCTTTAAGTGTTTCACTTCTGAATTGTCGAACAAATCAACAAACCATGTAAACCACACATTGATTGGACATGCACACACAATCTCTGCCAATTTAACATCTCTATCTGGTCTTGGCGCTTGCACAAAGTGGAACCCTGCCCAATTAAATTTTAATTAAAACATCACCAGTGACTTTTGAATACAATACTGGGAGGACTTTATTATTCATTTCAAAATGTTATGTTATATTAGTAAAACAGTAATAATGAGTTTGAGTTTTGGGCATACATTTCAGCCATTCATTCTACATGCTGTCATTTTCATTCTCAGTTCTGAGCTAAGTTTTCAGACACTGTAAGCCGACTGTTACTCACCTGTCACCTGTCCATTGGCTACACTGTTTTGAATTGTTCTGACTAAGAAAAGAATAGTGGCTGTACGTGCAGGGGCTGACAATGCATCCTACAACATGATTCCTATCTGCTGACATCTACTAAACAACACATTTGTTTCAATAGTTGATGGCATTTTTTTTAAACGTCCACTATATGTAATTTTTCTAGCGGAGGGTCCACCACCTGTTTGTCTCAATGGAGATGTTATTGCTTTGCCTGGAGTGTTTCACAGTGTGTCAGTAAACACATTAACAATCTCCTTGGAGTCAAGCAGATGATGCTAGGAGATGAAGTTACAGGTCAGATCTGTGGAAAGACGAGCCCACTCACTTGAAGAATCCATGTTTTTCCAAGGTATTTTTCTTTAGCATTAAAACATTTTTTACTGAATAAGTACACAATGTAGAAAGATATGTTTAATCCAGTACTGTGGAACATTCGAGGCATCACAATCATTTTTCCATGGAGACAACCAGGTGGCAGAAGTTAGCACTCCTTTAAGGACTTTTTTTCTTAGAAGCCCCACACAATAGTAAACAGCAGTCCATATTTGATTTGCCTCTATTGAACAGTTTTTTGACACGCCTTAAGCTCTTCAGAGTGAACTTTGTACGACACCCTGATGATTTTGTACTGACTCCAGATGGTGGGATGCAGTATGTACTTGTGGTTTTGCAGGTTTTGGGGCAAGAGTATAGTGATGCCAGAGAACAATGTGCGGACACATTAGGGCATCATGATAAGAGAAATGCACCTTTAAAATGGGATGAGTATGGGAAAACTGAAAGCAGTGTCAGCTGTTGTGTAACTGTGTCATGTACTGAAATATTTTAGAAGAAAATATATTTGAAATGATTGAGGAGAACAAATAAAGTGATGAAACAAAATTGAAGTTATGGTTATGCTATCTGACACACAGAGATGTCATAGATTTCTGCTTGTCACGGGCCTGTTATCACCATGGCTACAGGTTTCTGCAAATTAAACTGAAGCTGAAATTCAACCAAGAAATTCAGCCTAAAATAATAAGCGCTTATAAGCCCTTATATTTCGAAAGTTGGGTATATCTCCTCACTGCTTCACTTACATGTGGTGGGGCAACAGTGGCTCAGGTAGTAGAGTTTTTGTCTTATAACCATTGGGTTTGCAGTTGAAATAATGCGGTTGTCCATTATCTTATGCCTATGTAACTCTGTATGTCAAATTTTAGCGTTATAATTATTGTGAGAAGAAACATTACAATTATTGACATTTGCATTATCTCATAGATTACCATTATATAACCAGCTTTGATGAAATCTAACTTTCCAAATGATAAAGTGAAGAAATAAAAAAACACATTACGTTTACTTTTGAGAATAGGGACCTGAATAATCACGATGATCCTGACATCCTATACTGTCCAGTGTGTTACATGCCATAGTGCTTCATATAATATGCAGCTGTCTCCTCCAGGCAAATGAATGACTGACTCTAAACTCTAGTGTAGAGACTGAGAGCATGGCAAAGAGTCTGGTGTAATATTTTTCTGGAGAATACATGTCAGCAGTAGGGGTCTAATTACAGCAATATTACAGGTGCCTGAAGATACTAATTACTGCAGCACATCACCCTCATTAAGCCTGATTAATAGACCAACATATTTGAGTACTTACAAATGCACAAATAATGCAAAGAGCCCTAAAAGTGATCAGAGGAGAGTATGTTTACATAATAATTACAGGTTTGCAACAGTCAATCAGTGATTACTTTTATCACAAGCCTTTTGGACACAGACGCGACGCCATGCTTTAGTGAATAAACATGATAAATAGAAGACCAGTATAGGCATTACCTGAGGAAGGAATTGACACTAATTCTAAAAAAATTAATTTGATGCCCGCCGAGGTTTTGAAAGAAAAATTCTCATTCATTTTTAGACTTTTCAAATATTAACAACAAAGGCTAAGTGGTAACTAATGTCCATCACATGGTTATTTTCAGTTCCAAATATACAAAACTTTTGGCTAAATGTTATTTCAAAAAATCTATTTAAAAAAAGTTGTGGATGATGACTAAGCTTCATTCCATCTAAATATTTTATGTTGAACAATCATAGATCGTCTTAAAATCTAAATTATGTGCTTTGGATCAACTGAAAATGATTAAATGGAACAGTTAACATCATGAACCATCACTGTCCTAAGCTTTGTTGTTTACACTCTCCTAATATATTTCTCACCAGTATGCTTTAGCACATTGTTGTTTTTTTATTTTTATTTTATTTTTTCAAAGAATGGAGGGCTGTCTTTGTTAACTGCACATCTCTCCCTTCCCACACTCACACCTCTCCTTCTCCATCGACCCAAACAGAGATGTACAGATAAGGCTAATTAAAGTGTGCTCTCTCCTCGCAGCCACCTCTCAGAAAGGAGCGCCAGCCGGCCACTGAATGCTTCGGCGCAGTCCTGTTCTACTTCATTTGTTGTGCCTGAAAAAGGCGAGCTGGGATTTCTAACTCGCTCCGGTGAAGATGAGGCGCGCAGTCCTTTGTACATGTGCGGCCGCTCGTATCCAGACACTGTAGGTTCATTATTGACACGGGCGACGTGCTCCACAGAAATCCCAAGCACTTTTGATGTCCGCACTGCTACCCTTGGACATCTGTATGCACGGCACTTGACCAAGGTCCAGTGTTGGCTTTGTTCCAACAGCAGAAAGAAAAACTGTTTTATCTTATGCTGACAGTATTGACAGCTGGGCTTCTCCTGCTTAAGACCTTTGCGGTAGTGTAAAAAAATCTGTTTACAAGCGTGAAGAAGTAGCTTTTCTGGCAAACTGAAATCTGCCAAAAGTGCTCGTGTGTTAAAGCGCTCTTCAAATAAACAAACACTCAAATATTGAAATAGTTTGGCCAAAAATGTTCATATCTTTGCTTGTCAACTGGTTGTCATGTGTTGGAAGTGACTGCTGTGAATTGATTCTGCTGGTGGTTTAAAGTCTTCATTAAGAAACAGCACGCACCCATAGTAACTCCACAGTAAAATATAAAAGAGATATTTCATAGCTGTGTACATAATGAAAACTAGTTCATAGTTTAATAGGTATTGTGGTTGGTTGGTGTTGAGCGACAAATTGAATTGTTTCATAGAATTCAATGGTATTTACTGAGCATTGCCACTTCAACCACCAGTAGTTTACAATAAAATGTACAGATTATTAGTTCAAAAATATCCCAACTCACTACACACAGTTGAGAGTAAAAAGCCAAAACAAAAAAAAAATGGCATAAAATACTAAAATACACAGGCCAAAGATGGTTGGATGACTTGCAGAGACAAACAGACAACTGGTCAGGATAAGCTCTCTCTCAGAGTCCAAGGCATGCTCCATTTTGGCAGAGGAGGTCTTTGGTGAGGATTGTAAGCTGCCTGGAACCAGCATCTCCACACTGAAGGACCAAGCTCCAAAGGTCAAATTTGGAAAATACTTGATTTATTTGGATCACAGTTTTAGGTTTCTGCTCCTTTAATTTGAGCTATATTTCACACACGCTCAGCCAAGTGCCCTTACATTTCAATATTAAACACACCTTAGCACGCACACGTCTCCAAGGAATAATATGTGCCCCATTGACGCTCTGTTCTGCTTCAAAAGTGAGCTACACATTGTTTGATATTTAGCCACCAGAGGTCTTATGTGTTTTTTATGTTTGGAGCGAAAAGACATCCTTTTGGCTGTCCTCTGTACATTATTCATCAAATACTGTTCTTTTAAAACGCCTTCTCCGTGGCAGTAATCTGGAGGAAAAATGCTGAGAATTGTTCTGATAAATGTTTCACAATCTCTTGAGGAATACTGAAAGAGCTTCAAAAGATACACCACAAGCATGTTATTAGGGTGGAATTTAGCCCTTATGAAAAAGAAATGTGAGGAAAAAACAAAATCTGAGAACGGATCAACATTTTTATTCCAATAAATGCTTGGAAAATTACAGACAAAGTGATGATGTTTGATTGAGATGGAATAATAGTACTAATATGGTAGTTTTACAGCCAAATATACCCAAAAAATATCTTGCCCACTTGAGCACACACTCAGTCAAACACATGTTATTAGGGTGGAATTTAACCCTTATGAAATAGAAATCTGAGAAAGGATCGATATTTTTATTCCAATAAATGCTTGGAAAATTACATAAGTGATGGTTTTTGTTTGAGATGGAGTAGTAGTAGTAGTAGTAATAGTAGTAGAGTGTTTTTTTATTTTTTTTATTTTATGGATTTAGTGAGTAAGCACCCTTGGAAGTACATTTTTCCTATGCATTGTGTGTTATTAGAAATGTATTAAACTCTGACAACATTCATTTCATACTTCCAACATGATATGGAAAAAAAATATGCCCAAATATACTCGAAAAATATCTTGCCCACTTCAGCACACACTCAGTTAAATACATGTTATTAAGGTGGAATTTAGCCCTTATGAAATAGAAATCTGAGAAAGGATCAACATTTTCATTCTAATAAATGTTAAACGTTGCTCGGAAAATTACAGACAAAATGATGGTGTTATAAGGTAGCAGTAGCAGTGGTCGTAAGCTTCTTTCTTTTCAAAGATTGTCAAAATGTTTGGGTTTAGTGAGTAAGTGCAAATACATTTTTATGCAGTGTGTTAAATATATTAAAATCTGACAACATTCATTGGTAAATAGTAAACGGTCACATTTTTATATAACGCTTTTCCACCTCAAAGCCCTTTACATCAAGGAAGCACTCACCCATTCACACACACATTCATACACCAGTGTACACAGACACTGGGGGCAAGGTTGGTTAAGTGTCTTGCCCAAGGACACAACGACTGCATTCATCTGTTGCCAACCTTTGGGTCAGTGCACAAACACTGCACCAACTGAGCTACTGCCGTTCACTTCATTCCATACATCCAACATTATTTAGAAAAAAAATACACTCAAATATGTCCATTGCACCACAGGCAAACACTGGTGTATTATATTTTAGTGAAGTCCCCACCAATAACCCGGGGTGGCACATCAGTGTACTTGTAGGAAAGCAGCTAATCAGTACAATGTTTGTCTAAGTATAGAGCCCACAGACGGGTATGACCTGTCTTCATGCATACTGATGTACCTTGGCATCCAGCTGAAATTAAAGTGACTCACATTCTGTAATAATCACAGCTATCGATTGGTACAAGCCGCACAGCCAAGGTCAAGGAGCTCGTCTTTCCATCTGAGAGCCACAGTGAGGGAGGAAAAAAGAGCATTTAATCATATTTGTATTTATATAAGACAAGACTCAAACAGACATGGTGCATTGGGTATTATGGTAACAGGCTTAGATATGAACATGACCTTTTACCTTATTAGTTATCAAGACTGCAGATGAAAAGGAAAAATAAAAGACTGACCAAGGTCCCACTTCCAGTACCATCAAGAGCTTCCCTGGTAAGCAATTTACCCAAAAACATTCTGTCAGTTTGGCCAAAGAAGTACTGAAGTTATCAGCAGCATCGGGCAAAATAAGGAAGCTACAACTGCTGTCTCATCTGAGCCACTACATTAGTCTTTCATCTGGTGCTTAATGTCAATTATTATTATGGTGATTTCAAGTGGCTCAAATACAGATGTAGGAAGGAAGTAGAAGCTGCAACAACAAGGGGGGTGTTTATCGGGGAGCCATGGGTAGCTCAGACCATCCCAGATACCAGCTCACTCAGAGGAGCTTTGGCGGTATGGGGTTGTTAAAAGCCACAGTATGTAACTTTGTGTTTATTGCACTGAAAACATAGAAAAACACAGTCAAAGAAAAATATAAAATCAACTGGACAAAAAGTTGTAGGAGTGACAGGAAAAACATGCCTCCTTACTGTGAGCAGACTTGCATCTCCACAAACTTATCTCTTACTGGGCCTGGAGGAGGGCTTGTTTTCATGGATGCTATTCTTTTGGCTATAATATTCGACAATATGGCATAAAATGTATCTATATACATGGAGAATGTTCCGAAATAGGGCTTTAACTTTCTATTTCCAAGGAATCACGCAGGTTACATATTGTAGCTTTAAGTGTGACATCATGGGTTCAATTGTTCTCTGTTCCACAAACACAAACAGCAGAAAAGGGAACTTTACCTGTATCCCCTGCTGGATGAAATATTTTGAATAATGTCATTCGGCTCACATATGTGCATGCAAATGTAGTATGCTAAAATAAGAGTTCAATTCATTCCATCCTGACCATTGCATAAATATGTCTCCTCAAAAGGCCACCGATGAGGAAAGTCACTTCTGGGATTTGTGACTTGACTCAAACATAATGAGTAATGACTTTGGACTTGACTCTGAGTAGTGACTCGTAATTCCACCATTCAGGGAAGAGAAAAGGGACTCACTCAAACTATATGACTAATTACACCTCTCAAATTCTTATACTGCCGCCCTCTGTATGCTTTTATAAACAAGTTTTTAAATGATGGTTTAAGTTCAAAGGTAGTTAGAGGATGAGCTGGTATAATTGGCCTTGGAACTGTATTTAATGACTTGGACTCAAAAATCTTAACTTGTCTGACACTGATAGATTGGTATCTTGTGACATAACAAGAGAGGATGTAAGAAGCTCTTAAGAAGTTCACAAAGTCTAAATATAAGAGAGAAAATAGTCTTTTGTAATAACCCTGAAATAAAACACTTTGAAGAAACTGTTGCGGCGGGTGAGTTCTGACCTTGGGTGGATTTTCTGCTATTGAGATTTCAGCTCGCGACAAGCCTAATATCTGTATGAGTAATTACACAGGGTTTTATGACTGCCCAATTAGTCTCTTGCACATTCACACTGTGTTGAGCACTTATCAGAGCCGTGTTTGCTCACACTCTGCATAATACTAGGCACAGGCAGCAGATAAAGCCAGTTTAAACTATGTGGACAGAATCAGCAGGAGGCAGATAAATGCGGATTGTACTGAGGATGTTTGCGCTGTGGTTGTGCTAACAGCCAGATAACCATTAATACAGTCGCCGATGAGGAGGATTATTTAGTTGTTATTGAAAAGTTGTTGGTGGAATTTGCAAAGTGTGCAATGACAATGAGAACGTCAAGTAAGACAAATATGGGACAACAAAGTGCTTTTCAACTTATACATTAAAGATGCACTATGTAACTTTTCAGGATAATCCGCCACCTGCTTGTCTTCCGGAGATTGCTTGAATTTTCCACAGAAAGGCTTTAAGCATATCTCCATGGAGACAAGCATGCAGGTGATGCCACCCCGTGAAGTGATAGGTCCGATAGGTAAAGAGGCAACTCTGTTCTCAGTAAAAATGTTTATCAAGGTGTTTTAGCAATAAAACACCTGTAATAGAATAAATGCAAGATAGCGTTTAGTCCCATACTCATCTTTAACAAGAGACACAATGGCAGTTAGCTAATTTAATAAGATTTGAACTAGCAATCCACTGGCCAAAGTCTGCTTACACCAACTTCACCACTGTTCCTCGTCTATGTCACAATTGGCAAAAGATTACATCAATGACTTTCTTGCATGAATTTTATGCTTGACTTTACGGTTGTTGTTGTTGTTGTTGTTATTGTTGTTTAAGTTTTCCTTGTCCTTAATGCTCTCCTTGTATAAACTTGATTTAGTTGACCAATTTCAGTACAGTTCATTTTAGTGTTATTCTATCAGTGACACCTTGTATTCTAGAAACTTCAATCAATGCCACATAGTAGAGGTAATTTCCAATGTAAAGCCACTCACTGCTACTCATGCAGGAAATTGAGCGTCTAACAAGTAGAAAAATGTAGATGGCTGCAGACAAGACAATTTCATACAAGCGGATGAAAGCCCTGTTCAGATAATGTTCTATATATATTGCTTTACAACTTTCTGCAAACATTGAAGTCGATTGTTTGGGGTGAGGAATTGGCTGCTTTGTACAAATTTATTGAAGGGAGTGGTAGGAGGGATGGGGAGCTGGAGGCAATATTAAAAAGATTATTCGTACCTGAACCACAGGGGTAAGCTGTATTAAAAGTACAAGAAGGCAATAAATCACCGCAGTTCAAAACACAGCCAAATAAGGAATAATACAATATCAATGACATATGCAATTTGTGTATTTCGGCTTAAAATTGTCACAAAATTACAAAAATATAAGATGTAGCTGCAGTGCTTTGTGAAAAGTCAGGTTGTAAACAAGTGCTAGGGCTGATTTTTACAAAAGGTGTTGGTAGTGGGGAGCTAATGAATTGAAAGAGCCGAGTTGGGCAGAGTTGATGTGGCTGCGAGAAAAGGAGACACACATAAACACACACACACAGGCGCAGAGGGAGAGCACAGAGGGGCCCAACCGCTTTATTAAACATTCAGAGACAAAGTCATGCTCTCCTCTCTGCTAGGATCAAGATACACAAGTCAGAAATACTCAACTGACCAAATTCGCGTTTTTTTGTTTGTTTATTGTTTTATTTTGTGTCAGTGTCAGTAAAGGATAGTTCACATTTTTCACATAGTTCACTGTATTATAGTTGAAGTAGTCTTTAGGCTTGTCACGATAACACAATTTGAAGTGCAATATATTGTTGAAGTAAATATAGATGATAAATGATAATATTGAAACCAAACCATAAAACAGATTCTAAATGTAGAACATTGTTAAAAAAATATGAGCTGCAATAAATACATAACAGAATGCAACCCTTAAGTGGTTATTTTGTGTCTATAATGAGTCATAGAAGTTCATAATTCAAACTTCTACAGCTCAAAACTTATCATAGTACAGAAAAAAAAAGTACCATGATAAATACTACATACTATACATCTATCCTCTATTGAACAATAAGCCGATAGCGATGAGTCTTTGAGGTTTTTGTGTGTATGTGTATATATATGTATGT
>JACM01048790.1:0-12368 GCA_000787095.1 Periophthalmodon schlosseri
CAGCCCCTGACTGCACCTAGAAATTCTATTGATAAATACAATGAACAGAACCGGTGACAAAGGACAGCCCTGATGGAGTCCAACATGCACCGGGAACAGGTCTGACTTACTGCTGGCAATGCAAACACAGCTCCTGCTCTGGTCATACAGGGAGCACCCCCCACAGGACACCACGAGGGACACGGTCGAATGCCTTCTCCAGATCCACAAAGCAGCCCTCGAGCACCCGATGAAGAGTATAGAGCTGGTCCAGTATTCCGAGACCACGACAAAAACCACACTGCTCCTCCTGAATCCGAGGTTTGACTATCGGTCGAATTCACCTCTTCAGTACCCTGGAATAGACTTTACCGGGAAGGCTGAGGAGTGTGATTTCCCTGTAACTGGAATAGAGCCTTGGGTCCCCCTTCTTAAACAGAAGGACCACCACCCCAGTCTACCATTCCACAGGCACTGTCCCCGACCACCACACGATGTTGCAGAGGAGTATCAACCAAGACAGCCCCACAACATCCAGAGATTTAAGATTCTCAGGACGGATCTCAGTCACCCCCGGAGCCTTGCCACCGATGAGTTTGCCAACCATCTCACTGACTTCAGCCAGGGTGATGGATGAGTCTGCCTCTGAGTCCTCAGTCTCTGCTTTCTTCTTGAAAGATGTGACGGTGGGAATGAGGAGATCCCCAAAGTATTCTTTCCACCGTCCAACAGCGTTCCCAGTTGAGGTCAGCAGCTCTCCACCCACACTGTAAACAGTGTTGGAGAAGCACTGCTTCCCCCTCCTGAGGCGTCAGACGGTTTGCCAGATTTTCTTTGAGGCTGACCAATAGTCCTCCTCCATGGCCTCCCCGAACTCCTCCCAGCCCCAAGTTTTTGCCTCTGTGACTGCATGGGCTGCGGCACGCTTGGCCTGACAGTACCTGTCAGCTGCCTCAGGAGTCCCACAAGCCAACAGGGCCTGATAGGACTCCTTCTTCAGCCTGACGGCATCCCTTACCTCCGGCATCCACCACTAGGTTCTGGGGATTGCTACCATGACAGGCAGCAGAGACCTTGCAACGACAGCTACAAGCAGCCGCATTGACATTGGAGGTGGAGAACATAGCCCACTTGGACTCCATGTCCCCAGCCTCCCCTGGGATGTGGAACTGTTTGGCCCGTAGGCTAACACAACAGTGAGAGACTTATCCCTGACCTGAAGGCACAGGGACACGACCCCCTCATTCACCGGGATGAACACTAACACTGAGCTGAGCTGTGGGGGCTATAAGCAAGCCCACAGCATGGGTAATGCCAGAAAGTGGAGGATCCAACCCCTCTTGAGAAGTTGGGTACCAGAGCCCAAGCTGTGCGTGGAGGTGAGCTCGTCTATATCTAGCCGGTACCTCTCAGCCTCCTGCACGAGCTCAGGCTCCTTCCCCCACAGCGTGGTGACGTTCCACGTTCGCTACAGCCAGATGCTGTGTCTGTGGACTGGGCCATCGAGACACCTGTCCTTGACTGTTACCCAGTCCTCCTTGCACCCGTGATTGTAAACAGAAAAACAGAAAAGCATGGAACAGAGGATGCAGAGGAGCGAGTCAGATGGAGCAGACGACGCAGAGGAGAGGGTCAGATGGAGCAGAGGGTGCAGAGGAGAGGGTCAGATGGAGCAGAGGATGCAGAGGAGAAGGCCTTAAGTTATGATGTAGATTTTAATCATCGCAGTAATCATCAAACAGTTCTTCTTTTGGGATCCGATCGTATTGTTTTTCTTTCATCAACTTCAAAAGCTGCTTCTTGTCTCCTCCAGGACAAATTCTCACATCTCGTTATAAAAACACCTGGATCCAACTTTGGCCCCACATCACAGAAAAAAAAATAAACAAATAACAAAATATATTATCCGTCTCTCCAAAAGTGTATTGTTTACGCAGGTGAGAGCAGAGTCCAGAGGCGGAGTTTGGATCAGACACAGAGAATAGTTTTGGAATTGTGCGCTGGTCTGGTCCCTGGTTACAACAAACTCAATCAATATGAGCCCGAGCCAGCCGCAGCTCTTTGTTGATTCTGAAAGGAGATTCTTCAGGGCTTGAGGGAAAATTATTATTAAAATGTTTCTTATTGTTTTGTGCGATACTTTCGTTGTGATGTGATATCTACAGTTTTTTTTATTAAAGCAGCAACGTGTAACATTTCTGGGGATTTCTTGCATGATTCTATTGTTGTGGAGTTGTCCCCTGCATGGTCTTAGTAAAGACACCTCCAGTTCTGTCAAAGTTGGCTTTTCTCTGTGATTCAACTGGTCCTTCTTAGTTCCTATTTAAACCTCCTTGTGTGGAAGCATAGTCCCGATGGTAAATACACTTTTCCTGCCTTGGACATCAAGAGTCTCTGCCTCTCTGCACGACTCTAGGACTCGTTAAGACAACACTTATTTTCCCTAACATTTATGGAATTAGAAAGTTAAAGCTAAACTTTGGAACATTCTCCATGGGGCTAGATCAGTGGAACATTCCAGAAAAAGTAACAGTATCTCGGAGACAAGCTGGTGGCCAACTATGAGTCAGACTTGTGGAGAAGCAAGCCTATTTAGAGTAGAATGGATCTTTTTTTTTTTTCTTTTAAGGAATTCTGGTCCAATAAAACACCTCTCAGAAAAAATGTCTTCAGTTTAATTTTTGGCTGAACCCTTACACCTTGTGTTAGTTGACAAAATTCTATTAAAAAATCATTTGTTCTTTGTTTGGGTAATTTTGATGAGACTATTTACTGAGGAAGTGTTTGGATGTAACCTGATTTATGTTTAATATTAGAGTTCAGAGGTCAGCTTAGGGGCCCAACATTAAGTCTGTCATGTCTGCACTTCACTTATTTCTATATCAAGTGACCTTGTGCAGATGAATTCTTATATCAGTCTGGCATTAGCAGGTAACCAGTAGAGCACATTCAAAGCATTTCTGTATTGTTGTTGGACAATGTTTTTAAAGGATGTAAATAATAGAAACCATACTACAGGTGACGTAAGCTTAAGATTACCCATTTAAAGGAACTGTACTTTTAATTTTAAATTTCATAAATCTAACCCATCTCACATGTCCAAATCAAACAGAGCTTTTACTGATAACAACTGTAATACTGATTTATTCTTAGTTACAAAAACATAATGGCCCATTTATTTATGTTATAGTATAGTGTTTTTGGTCCTCAAGACAATTATCCAATCAGAAAGCAGTCCCTCATTTGGGTTGCCAGTTTCAGTGCTGAAATCCAGTTGGTTTAAACCTTAAAGGACTCTCCCTGATTTGAATAGTTACTACCTAAACCCCAGCACCAGCAGCCAATCATGAATCAGTGCTAGTGCAGCCTCTGCAGCTCAGTGAGTGAATTCAGGAGGTTTTGGGCTTTAACATGAGGCATGGCCTGTCCATATACTGAGAATGAGAAAAAGGCATGGCCTGCCATATACTGAGAATGAGAAAAATTTGTTTGTGTCCTCTATCTGCAGGTTAAGACACAAGCAAGTGCCACATACTGCTCTTTTAATACCAGCTTTATTCAAGTTTACAGCTCCATATTAACTTAATAATATCTTTTAAACTATATATTTATGCCATTAACTTTACCAACAGTTGCGCACTATCTGAAATACCTTAGTGCAATGTGCAACTCTTGTGCGACCTTGTGTCCAATTCAGTCTTTGTTTACCTTTATATTCATGTTTAATTCATCCTGATTCCTCATGATCTCTGTTCATTCATTCACCTGGTTTGAAATGTTTGAAATCACCTCCTCTTTAAACGAAGATCCTCTCTGAGACACTGGAGTACGAGGCACGCTCTTGACTTGTTGAACTTTCCTATTTGTTCATGTGGCTCGAGCGCTGAGTCTTAGCATACTTAGCATACGGAGATGTCACTCGCATTTTTATCGTATCTCTCATTCAAATTACCAAGCACCGCTGTGACCTTAAGAGCGGTGGATACACAGCTCATCTGGATTCTGCCTGCGTATGCGCTTAATTGATTTTAAAGCTTTGGATAATGTTTAGACAAGTGGCAAATATTCAAAAAGGTGAATTCAAAGGTTCATAAGAATTCTCAACTATATTCTCTTCAATAAAGGCAAAAACATCAAACTTTTTTACACACAATTAGGTTAAGAATTAGCGGAAGATGAGCAGAGTAAGAGTAACGTTACTTCAAAATAATATTACTCAAGTAGAAGTACAAAGCCATTACTCAAGTAAGAGTATCTTAAAGAGTGACTGTCTAGACACAATATCTGATTTATAATTTGTAAATGTAATTAATTGTAAAATCTGGTCTTTTTAAAGGATAAACACACAAATGTGACAAACAAAGTCATATCTGAAAGAGCAGTGCAAGAAACACAAATGTTCAAATCATCTCATTTTGTGAACATAAAGTTTTTGTCACTTGTAGACTTACTCACAGTGGGAAAAGTAACCACAACTTTTACCAAAGTAAGAGTACTGTTACTTCAATAAAAATATTACTCAAATAGATGTAATTGTAATTCTTTGTATGTGGGGCTGGACCAGTGTGTACAGAATGTCCAGAGAGCTTCAGCTCTGCTGGCAAAACTAACTATTTCATATTGGGTGCAATTCATAATGGTGATTGTGTTTAAATATCTGCACTTTATGGGTCCTCTATATTCGAGGGAGTTACTGCAGCCTTATATTCCGCCCAGAGCCCTGAGGTCAGCTGACTGGCTCCTGATGTGCTCAAAGCCAGGCTCAAACCCAGAGGTGACAGAGCTTTTTTGTGGCAGCACTCACACTACTAAGACCAGACTAAAAACCCACCTCTTCTCGTGGCATTTGGTTCTAGCTAGGCAGGATTTCTTGGTGTTTTATTGTTTTATTGTTATGTGTGCCTATGTGTCATATTTTATGTACCGTATTTTCTGGACTATAAGTCGCACTTTTTTTCATAGTTTGGCTGGGGCTGCGACTTATATTCAGATGCGACTTATATGTGAAATTATTAAAATATATAATTTCACATCTTCGTTATTGTCACACTGACAACCGCACAAGGACACTCACCGGAGAGCAACACCGAGGATGAAGAATTCAATGGATTTAGTAATTTGGAGTGAGATCGAGAGTTTGGTAAACTCGTTAGCTTGTTTTTTATGCTTTAGTTCTCTGATTAACTGTTAATATCTTACGTTAACATACCAGACACGTATTCAGTTCGTTGTCTATGCTTCATGTAGCTGAATAAATATAAATGTGTTACGTTAGCGTGCTGTACTGCTATTCAGCCTGTTGTTCTCTATTTTATTGTTATTATTATAACTTGCCTTTAAAGATAAAATGTCTGTTCTTGGTCTCGGATTTTGTAAAAAAAAATTCTCCAAAAATGTGACTTATAGTCAACTTATATATGTTTTTTTCTTCATTATTACGCATTTTTTTCGCTGGTGCGACTTATACTCCAGAGCAACGTATAGTCCAGAAAATACGGTAATTAACCATTGGATTTATTATGACGTCCAAAGTGCTTTATTGTGCATTATTCATTCACTCCACACTTGGTGGTGGTAAGCTATTATCGTAGCAATGTTTTGTTTTTTCTTATTCAAACCAAGCTCCCATTTCCGTTTTTTCCTTGCTTTAACCTGGTGTGTTGCTATTGTCTGTCAAATTTCCCTCCTTCTCAACCACTTTTCAAGGACACTGCACTATTTCCTCTGGATTTTTAAGTCACAAAAAACACAACTTTGCACCTCAGTAATCTCCATTTTCTTCCTGCCCTTTGAATCAACTTGGTTTGCAAACTTTTAATCTTTTGATAAATTCAAATTAATAGCAATATTCAAAACACCACATCAAAACGACACATTAAAATGAATGCGCCGTTTGAATACATTTGGCTGTAGACATTTTGACCTCCACGTTTGATTTTTAAGACTGCGCGGCTACAAAAGCTACAGCGCTACGTGCTAACTCTTTGTCAGTACAGATGGAGGTTGCTGTCCGTGAACTCTTAGCACAAAGACGCTAACTTGAAGGCACGGTCAAGTTTGACGCAGCCAAGGTGAGCTAGCTTTGTGACCACTCTGCTTAAGTCTCTTGCATATTTTCACGATCACTTTTATCGCAGTTCTCCCGGCTCTCGCATTGTCCACGCTGCGCCGGACTTGGCTAAGGTCACAATAGCTGAATGCGTCGAAGTCAATGTTAAGTGCGATGCGTTCAGAAGCAGGCGACAAAAGCGGAATCGGTCGTACAATGCGCTAGTTAAAGACAATGGACTTGAATAGAGAGAGGTACCCATGTTGTATTGATTGCGGGACAAAGGAATCGTTGACGACAAGCCTTGAGTGAATACAATGAAGATATGAGAAACGCGAGGCCTATATAATGGCGATTTTGAATAACAGTAAAGTCTGTGAAGGTTGACTGTGATGAGTTCAAGTTTAGCGCCCATGCTCTTTGGTTATGGAAATTACGCTGTATATTCATCGGCAAATCATGTAAATACTTATATATATGTGACTTTCTGTTCTTGAGAAAGTTGATCAACATTTTTCAAGATCTCACACAAAATCTTGAGCTAGTCTTGGTCAGGACTATCTTAGCCGGAGGATTTGACCTATTGTGCATGTTTTGGGTTGATGGGGACTGGAATGCCTGGAGGAAACCACCCAGACACAGGGAGAACATGCAAACGCCACACAAAATGTATAGTACGGTAATGCGTCAATGTGAAAATACTAATTAAATTACAGATACTAAACGAAATACTTAGGTTAGTTACTTGCAACACCAACAAAAGTGCTTGCGTACGTCTAGACACAGTTTAAACAAGAAGCTAAAAGTCAAAGATTCAAAGACAAACCCATAGACATACGGGTCCGTGTATCATTAGCTTTCCTCTCTTTCCTCCCCCATGCCCTCTCTCTACCCCTCTGTCTCTCCATTCTCAGCCCCCCCGCTCTCTCTCCTGATCCCTGTCCTCTCTCTTCTCTCCTCTCTCTTTCCTCTCTCTCTCGTTCCCTCTCTAATAGCTCATGTGTTCCTGTTGCCCTTTCCTTCTTTACCCCAGACTCTAACCTCGATCTCTTCAGTTTGTCTCTCCCTCTTCTCTCTCTCTTTGCTCTTCCCCCCTTCCACCTATCCCTCCTACGTCTCACTTCCTCTCTCTTTCCGCTCTCTCGTCTCCCCCCCTATTCCTCCCTCCTACCCTCTTCCTTGTCTCTCACCTTCCCCCGTCTTCTATCCCCCTCTTTCTCCCTTCCACATCTATCCCTGTCTCCCCCTGCCTTTCCTCACCCCACCCTCTCTCCTCCCCCTGCCCTCTCTCTGTCCTCCCCATGCTCTCGCTCTCTCCCCTCTCTCTCCTCCTCTCTACCTTCACTCTCTCCTACTCCTCTCTTTTCTCCTCCCTTTCCCTCTCTCTCTAATAGCTCATGTTTTGCTGATGTCATTTACCTCTTTACCTCAGACTCTCTTGAGGTTGTGACCCCATTTTTCCTGAGTGTCCCTGAGACGGAGCAGCCGTAATCGCCCTAATTATGGGCCGCAGACCAGGGCTTGACCTTCTCTCCTTCCTCCTCCTTCCTCCTCCTCCTCTTCCTGTCTTTCCTATCTCTGTCTCTCCCTTATCTTTTCCTCTCCTCCATCTCTACCTCTTTATCTTCGTCTTGTCTATCTCTCCAACTATTTCTCTCCCGCTTCCTCTCCCTCTTCCTCCTTTCCCTCTCTCCTCTTTTCCTTTCTACTCTCTCTGTCTCTCGCTTCTCTTCCCCCTCTCTCTCCCTTGGTTTCCTCCCTCTCTCCTCTCTCTCCTTTCTTTCTTCTTTGTCCTCCCTGCTTCTTCCCCTTTCCTCTCTTTCTCTCTTCCCTCTCCCTCTATTCCTCTTTCTTCTTCTCCTCCCTCCCTCTCTCCTCCCTTCTTACTCTCTCTTGATCTTTCTGCTTCTTCACATCTCCTCCATTCCCCTCTCCTTTCTCGCTCTCTCTCCTCTTTCCTCTACTCTTTCCCCCTCTCTTGGCATCCATGCTTCTCCCCCTCTCCTCCCTTTCTCTCCACTCTCTGTCGCCCTTTGCCCCTTCTGTCTTTCTTTCATCCCTCCCTCTGCCTCCTCTTTCCCCCTCTCGCCCCCCTCTCTCACTCTGTCCCCTCTCTGTCTCTCACCCCTCTCTCTTATTTCTTTCTTGTCCTCCCTGCTTCTTCCCCTTTCCTCTCTCCACTCTATCCTCTCCCTCTATTCCTCTTTGTTCTTCCCCCTTCCCTCTCACTCTCTCTTGATCTCCCTGCTTCTTCATCTTTCCTCCCTCCCTCTTCCCCCTTGCTCTTTCCTCTCTTCTTTCTCTCTCTACCCCCCTCTCTCCTGCTTTTCTATGTCTCCCCCTCTCCTTTCTTGCTCTCCCTCCTCTTTCCCCTGTCCATGTAAGAGAGCCACATTATCATCAGCATAAGTCTCATACGATTAATGCACTTGTTTTGGTGTATTCTCACGTTTGAGTCATCTTTCATATGGAGGCAAGGCTGTCACCCTCCCCAAGCTCATTATGCCCAGATCCATCTTGTGATATATCTCTCTCTTTCTTTCGTTCTTTCCCTCTCTCTTTCTCTCTCTCTCAGGTTAGAGAGGTAATAGGGGTTAATGAGCTGTGGACATCGCAGATACTCGATTTGGAGAGTGCAGACAGAGCTGCACAGGAAGTGGTCTTTATCTGGTCAATGACTCACCTAATAATTGATATATAAAAACCTGCTACTAAATGTAAAATTAGGCCCTTATCAACGTTAACTGGATTTTTCAGACAAGCATTGTGAGTGCGGTTTATGTTTTAACAATAGTTCACATTTTAAACGCATCCAAAAGATTTGACAAAAAGACTGAAATATGAACCAACAAACTAACACAAGAATCACATTTCAGAACATGTTTGTACAGATCTAAACTACAGGGTTAGCAGTTTTAAGGCAGAACAAAATAATTGTGCTTCAAAAATGGCAGCCTTTGTGATTTGCTAATTACAGCCATTCAAACTGCAAATTCGATTTGATTGCGATTAATCTTGCAGCCCTATAATAAGACAAATTCTCCATTTGTAGAGATCTGGAGATGGTTCCCCGGGTGCTACACACTCACACACTGCTCCTGACAGGTTTAACCCAGAGACACTGAAGGATGGGTCAAATGCAGAGGATGAATTTGGTGACTAGAGGTGAGTAGCAAAAAATAGTATTGTAAACGTACTGTTACTTCATAATAATATTGCTCAAATACAAGGTTTTAGGCCAAGAAATTACTAAAAAGTATTCAGGGAGCTCATTGTCAGAGAAACTGTGGGGACATAACATCAGATTCATAATTTAAAGTTCATGTTATTGGAAGGACAGACACAAAAATGAGACAAACTAAATCATATCTGAAGGACCGGTGCAAGAAACACAAATGTTCAAATCATTTCTATTTTGTCAACATAAAGTTTTTGTCACTTGTAACCAAAACATTTACTCAGGTAAGAGTTCTGTTACACTCTACAATTATATTACTCAAATAGGAGTAAAAGTTTGGGCTCTGGAAAGTTAATTTCCCAAAAGTTACCCAAAGATGCTTTACTGTGCATTAGTGTTTTACTTGGTGGTAAGCTACTATTATAGTCATAGCTGCCCTGGGCAGATTGACAGAAGTGAGGCTGTCAGTCTGAACCATCGGCCCCTCTGACCACCACCGACACTCTCTGGGGTTCCCAGTGATCTCCCATTCAAGTACTAACCAGGCCTTGCTTCTGAGATCTGATGAGATCAGGCTTTGACAAGCCGGTATAGCCACAAAGTACGAGAAGTACAGATGTAGTTATTTAAGTAAATGTCACTGAGTACTACCCACCTGTCCAAAGTGCCAGTATTAGACCAGGGACTACCTCTACACTCATTTGCCTAATCTGCTCAAATTTCTGTTAAATATTTTTCCGCACAAAATTCTCTCAAAACCTGGTTCAAATCTGACACATTTAACCATTGCAGTCTAACCTGTAGGGGGCGTACACTTTCCTCATGTCACAAAAGACATTTCTTCACCTCCGCTTTTCCATTTTCACAGTCATTTGTTTGTCGTTTTCCTTGCGGCTCCTTCTTTTTCGCAGCTGTGGCCCCCTGCCTCCTGTACAGCGATTATGAATATGAGATGTATCGCCAGTTCAAATGAAAGTAACACAAAACTAATGAGGAGTAATCAGTTTTCCCTTTGTCTGTGATTGGATTCTAATAAAACCACTTTTTTTCCCATTTCTGCCTGAGGGAGCGAGCGCTGACCAGGACGAGAGATTAAGACGTAATGGTTTCGCTGCCCTGGGCTAAAATTGAAATGCAAAACGTGAAAGCAAATAGCATTTTGTTGGAAACCGGAGATGCGATGCTGGTTAACTGTAATTTGTAGAGCTCCATGAGAGGGGGGTGTGGGGGGCAGAGAGGAAGAGAGAGAAAGAGGGACAGAGAAAGAGAGAGAGAGAGAGAGAGAGAGAGGGACAGAGAAAGAGGGAGAGAGAGACAGACATGAGGAAAGAGAGGGATAGAGACTAAGAAAGAAAGAGGGACAGCGAAAGAGACACAGAGGGACAGAGACACACACACACACACACACACAGAGAGAGAGAGAGAGAGAGAGAGAGAGAGAGAGAGAGAGAGAGAGAGATGTAATGTTAATTTAGGTTCATTTTCCTCCAATAAAGTTAACAACAGGAGCTCTCAAGAAGCCCTATCAAATGAGCATTTGATATAACAGCACTGATATTAAAGGTGCTATAGCTACACCGCCCTCCAGGGGATGTAGTGGGAATAAAAAAAACATTCTTATTTGTGAGGGAATGCAAAACTTTTTTTAGGTAAAGCACTATTGATGGTTTTCAGATGCTAGAATATGATCAGGTCATATTCCCAGATGGAGCAAGAGACAGTTTTCCCTATTGATACTTGGCACTGCTCGGTCTGAGGTTTTATTAGACTTTAATCTGTGCTTTACTTGAGCAAAATCTGACCATAAAGATCTGACTTAGCTGGAACTATGACAGGTGAGCGGATTTGTGTGTGAAAAATTGCTGGTCTTGATTTAGTCCTGTGTTAATCTGTGTTAATCTTATAGTTTGGTTTAGTTTGACCTGTTGTGTTAAAAAGGTTAGTCCTCTTTTATACCCACACTTTTGTCCCAATAAGGTTAAGAGAAATGTAGAGAAATGTGCCCTCTGCATTTGACACATCCTTCGGTGTCTCTGGGTTAAACCTGTCAGGAGCAGTGGAAGCCATCTCCAGATCTTGAGCTAGTCTTGGTCAGGACTTCCATCTCATCTCCATTTTAAACTATAAGCTCTTTATGTTCTGACATAGACACAGCAGTAACTCTTCAGTCATGCTCTGTACAGCTGAATGGTTTCTGTTTGTGTGAGTTCAAGTGTCTTCAGAGACTAGAGTCTTGTGGATTCTTCGGTGTCGACTTAGACTCACTCTTGTGGCGGTTACAGGTTGAACAGCTGAATGATTTTGCCCCCATGTGCTGTTTCATATGGTATTTCAGTCCATCAGGTAGGGCAAATTTTTTATCACAGATGGAACAGCTGAATAGTTTTTGGCCTGTATGTGTTCTTCTGTGAGCAGAACTACCCATCCGGTAAAATGTCTTATTGCAGATTAAACAGCTGAATGGTTTCTCCCCTGTGTGCCTCACAGTCTCATATGGCGCTTAAGTGCAGACAAATGGGCAAATGCCTTCAGCTCCTTCAGCTGTTCCTGAATTGTCTCCGTTGTTCACAGTGGCACTGGTGTCTGGTGCAGACTTGTGTTTAAAGGATAGACCTGAGTTTTGTGCAGCTTGGTTTTGGTTGGTTTTCATCATCTGAACAGCAAAATGGAGCTTTCCAGTCTTCCTCGTTGTCAGTGTCAGAAGAGTGCTCCGTGTCTCCCTCAGCCTCTGAGTGTAACTGTGGCTGTGCACTGATGTCCTCTCCCTGTGTCTCCTCCTCCTCCTCTCCAGTGTGGACTCTTCTGTCTTTACTACCACAGTAAAGTACTCTAGGACACATCTGAAATTAAAACAGCATCATGTAAATATAATATTATCAGTTAGTAAAGATCAGTTCTATGTGTTTAAATAGCGGAGCTCACACTGGCAGCTGCTCTTCCTCCTTTTTGACAGTTGGTTCCTCTGGCTCCTCTTTAATCTGTAAAATCTTTGGGATTTCCTGCTTCAGACCCTGGTTTGGACCCTGGTTGAGACTCTGGTTCCGAACCCCTACTGATTCGGCAACTCACAGAACTGTAGTTACACACAAAACTTTTCCTTTTTGTCACTTAAACTTACTCACAGTGGGATGTGTTACCAAAACTTTTTCTCAAGTAAGAGTA
>KN478905.1:0-14690 GCA_000787095.1 Periophthalmodon schlosseri
TGTGTGTATGTAATGCATAATTATGCATCATTATCTCATTTCACAAAATCTGGCTATACTTAAAGTGCCTTAAACCATTGTGGAAAATAATTAAGCTTAGATTAGATCACAATACAAAATGTCCCTACTTATTTAGTCATCTCAAAATGTTGTATCTCAAACTAACAGTATAATTCCTTATGGTTTTCTCTCTAACAAAACATCTGATTGCGAAATATAGATGTTATTACTATTCCTTTGTTCAGTTTCTTTCCATGCTAAAGCACGTCTTTGTACAGTACCTACAATTACGAATGGAAGTACAAAAGGAAAAGAAACAGGTTATCCCCATATCATTTACTTAAATAAAAGCACCGATGAGTTTCTAGTGGGAGAGCCCCCACACACTGCTAGTACAGCCCAAGGTCAGACAGTCACTTGTTTCAAAGGCTTTCGTCTGCTTTCAGTACCTGTCCTCACTAAAATGTCCGCCCTCGTCTCTGCTCAGGTCCTGATCCCATTGACCCGCTGCGATTCACACAAAGAGACGATCCAGGGAGAGCTGAAAGTGCGCCACCCGGGGGAATACACCCTCATCTTTGACAACTCCTTCTCCAGGTCAGTCTGTGGAGATACATATCAGCTCTATGTCTGGGCGTTTATCACTGCAAAAAGGAATATCAAAAACTGACTTGAATTCAGAATATGAATCTTTATTTGAGTAGTTTTGATTAGGTTAGATTTAGTTGATTGCATGATGGGCCTGCTACCTGCTTGTTTCCAGAGATGTTATTGCTTTAACTGGAATGTTCCACAATATGCAATAGAAATTTTCTAGCTTGCATTTAATCAGTTTCAGGTTTCTTATTGTTATAATATCTTGAAAGAAAACATGCATTTTTATTGTCACAGATCTGATCTGTAACTTGTCCTGGTTGTGTCACCTGCTTGACTCCATGGAGATAGATAAGTTTAATGCCATACTGTGGAACATCTTTTTGGAGACAAACATGGTGGTGGCGTACCAGTTAAACATTACATAGTGTACTTTTAACAAATTCTAGTGTTCTAAGATAATTTTGTTTAACTCTAAACAAGTATGACTCAATAGTGAAATGAAATGCCCTTAACCCAATTGCAAGTAATTTGGCTTAGAATATGAAGCCCTGTTTTCTGAAAAGACTAGGTCCATCAAGTAATCCATCAAGTAGCCAAAACTACTCATATTCAGAATATTCTGCATTAATCCCGATATTAACGTAGATATTTCTTTTTTGCAGTGTACTATGTTTAGACCGTCCTTGACTTTCAAAACTAACTCTTGAACTGAATTGTGTTAATAAGGTTCATCTCAAAGAAAGTGCTGTACCACCTGAGCGTAGACAGGCCCGTGGTCTACGACGGGAGTGACCTGCTTTGAAGGGAAAAGAGGACGAGCCAAGACCAGTTCAGGAGCTGTAGGAACTTTCAGACTCCATCAAGGGGCACTTTTCAATTCTAAGATGTAAGTTTTTTATTTTAACTTTTGGCCAATCATGGTACTGATGGCACTGGTTTACACTACTGCCATAAAAGCTGTTTTTTTTAATTATAGTTTTATTTATTTGTTGTGGTTGTTTTTTTCTCAAAAGCTCATTTTTTTGTTTAACGTTCTTCATTTTATCAGTTAGGTATTTGCATATGTGGCAGATGTACTTCCTAACTCAACATTTATCCAGGCATAGGACTGGCAAAAAGCATGACTCAATCTGAACTTTACAAACAACTACCAATCTACTGACAGTGTTTCAATTGTTTGTTTTTCCTCTGTAAAATTTAAATCATTTTAATTTTGGGCCTTGATGAATAGGAAAAACTAGTCATGATTTTTGGCCTGTGTGTATAGGCTTTTGTTTAAATAATTGGGTTAAGCTGCATGAAGTTATTATTGAACTGACAAAGGTACTCCAAGCAACCTCATTTTCACATGTTTACACTAAGTTATTAATATTTTCTTTTTGTAGCATTTGTATAGAATATAGGACTTATGAAGAAGTGCATTGTTTACTGGTTTGATTACTGTATAGTTAAGTTAAAGGGACTGTACCCCATTTTGTTCCATGGAATAAACAAGGATTTGTCTTGCCCCAGTACAGGTATATTGTAAAAGCAGCTCTTGAGGTCAAAATGAAAATGTTTTATCGTCCGTCAACCAGGAAGTAACGCTAGTACGCTGTTAACATGCTAGTTACTGTTAGCATTACTGTGACGACAAAACTCCGTACTGGCCTCTGACAGTTGTGAAACACGCTGATAATCTCGCAGTGAGTAATTAGGATGCTCGGAATGCGTTACAGAAGTAAGTACCGTATTTTCCGAAGTATAAGTCGCACCGGAGTATAAGTCGCACCAGCCAAAAAATGCATAATAATAAAGAAAAAAACATATATTTCACATATAAATAGCATCTGAGTATAAGTTGCACCTCCAGCCAAACTATGAAAAAAAAGTGCGACTTATAGTCCAGAAAATACGGTAATAAGTTTGGGCTGCTGCAAACTATTTTAAACGAACTACTTCTGTTTTTCATGTTTTTGAGAAAAATCCGGTACAGCACCTTTAACTCTTGCTATGTTGCAACAGCTACACTAACAGCGACCTTATTTGTATGAGTAAGCTATCTTTGTAATTGTGAAAATGTGAACAAAATCAAACTTTATGCTGACTGAAATGCAAAGGAAAAAAGTGTCACAAGCTATGAGTACGCTATGCAAAAAACATCATTAATAATTACTGAATCTGTTTTATGCTTCTAAACGGTATCTGAGTAAACCGTTAACAGTATTAAAATATGACGTTGCTCTTGGATATTGACAAGCCATCGTTCCAGTTCTATAAACCCACAGAGCAGCATCAGCAGATACGAGCTATTCTTAGTAACATTCACATATCACTTTTATACTTGAACGTGTCCCGTGTGGGCTCAGGCGTTTGTGCTAAAACTAGCTCTTTTATATTTACCAGATTGGTCTTAAACCTATTTATGACTTGAATTTACCTCTGGATCGATGTCTTCCAGATTTTTATAATATTCTCTGGTGAAATATACTTACAATATTAACAAAGCAGGACTACTAATATAAAGATTCAAATATATTATATATTTATGTACTAATTGACAAAATGCAGCACCACATCCTGGCTACTGATTAAAAAGGGTTTTTATGTTACAATTTCCCATTTTGCTTTGTTTTCTTTCTTTATTTTTCTGTGTGAATTTAGATACTGCGTTTGCCAAAGGGACTGTTTAACTGCTCTGTAAATAATTGTTAACTAAACTGACAAACAATTTACTGAATATTTATAACTGACTCATTGATTAATAAACAGCCTATGATGAAATTGTACCAAATCTCTTTTTCATTGCAACACAGTACAGCCCTGGAGTCGAACCCGTTACCTTCTTGCTGTGAGTCCTACAGTGGTGTATGTAAATTAGACCAAAAGCAATTGGCTTCAAAGTTGAGCACAAGGGAGGTAGATATACAAGATACTACTTGATTGTTTACATGTAGCACTAAAACTAGAGTTGCACGTGTTTTTTCTGATGTATTCTGAAGTATTGCAGTTGTAAATTGATTTGCAATTCATGTTTTTAAAGTAGGCTTCTGTTCAAACTGCACATTGTAAACAACTCCAAGAGCATTAACTTTTGAATAGAGAGAGATCATGTTTATAGAGGTCTCAACTACAGATACAACAAGATTTTTCTATACAAAAGCAGAATATTTTGTTCTTTGCGCAGCACATTCAGTTATCTAAATAATTGCAGCTGTTTTGTTAATTGTGATATTGTGCAGCCCTAACTAAAAGTAGGATCACTACCCCAAATAAATCTCGTCTTTAAATGGCGAAATCGCGAACCACTACTGGTACCTGCACCGCCGTTTGAGAACCGCTGCTGTGTATTGTACAGTTAATTCATGGAGGAAATTGAATAACATCCAAATTTAGCCTCATACATGCGTTTCTGTTCATGCTTGTCTATTCTGTGTGGGATATTTATGTGCAGAGGCCTCTTCCCAAGGTTAATGATCTCATTGTAAAGCATGTCACACCTCCTCTATCCCCTAGCCCTCCCTCGCTCTCTCTCCTCCCTCTCCTTCCATGTCTCTCTATGCCTCTCGCCCTGACGCCTTGCTTAGCTATGAATCGCACGCGGATGAGCCTTGGCCAGGGCGATGGTTTGTTTTTGTGTGCTTGAGTTTCTAAGAATGAATCCTGAAGCTGCAAAGGCTCATGGGTAAAACTAGCAGAGGCGCGATGCATTCAGGCGCTTTCCTACATTATGTGCTTTTCAGTATTCACACAGAAACAGCATTTTACAGGGCTGTCACCTTATCAGATTCCACATGCTGAACGCAGACAGCTCCTCCAGCCAGTGTGTCTGTTCACACTGCTCTGAAACACGGCCTATATCACAAATGTACAACTTTATGTTTTATGCACATCATATTTTAGTCTCCTGGTCATTTCATACATGCATGTTTGTTGTGTAGTTTTGGCGCTTTAAAGCTACCATCTGTAACTAGATTGTCCGACACACTCCTGTTGTATTCTCACACTTCACCACTAGATGCCATCTAAGTTACTGCTGTCTAATAGTGAGTCAGCTTTGACCTGACAGAAGAAGACCACCGAGCACAGGTGAGCCTAAACAAAAGGCCAGCTGAGCGGAGGGGGAACAGGTTTCACGTCTGCCATCTACGGGTAAAAAAAAAAAAATCTAAGAAACTACAGATGGTTGCTTTAATGGGAGCCGTATCTTTGGGATCGGTTCATTTGAAAGAGGCATTACAAAGCCTGGCTCTTTTATATATATTTACACTTAGGACAGCCAATCTGATAAAAAAAAAAAAAATGCTAACATTCTTCTTGTCTTCAGTTATTGTCAGATAAAAATGGAAAAAGAAAAAATTCAAAATATTTTCACGGTTTTACTTAGGACCCAAAGCAGCAAACTATTAAGTGGTTCAACTGTTTATTGTCCAGGCAACTAATCAGGTAAATGTGGTAAGTATCAGGCTGAGGGGTCCAGAGGAGACAGGCAGGCAGCTTCCAAAAATAATGACACAGGCACCTGGACACAGTACAAAGCAACTGTAGTATTAAAAACTCTGAAAAAGTTAAGTTGTTTCGTGGAGCCAAACACATCTACTAACTGGAGTAGTATCAACGGCAAACTGGTGAGGAGTAGATGGAAAAAACAGGCTTCTTATACTGCAGGTAATGAGGGAAACTGGATGCAGGTATGTCAGCTGTCAGATCAGGTAAGCCGACGCCCACGTGGGAGGAGAGACAGACAACACAGAAAGGGAGGGGAAGACGAGGGAAAACGGCCAACAACATCTTAGCTTTAAGATTTTATTAAAATGACTCAAACTTGAAATGGGGCAGCTACCTTCAGAGCTAATGTGAAATTCAAATAATCTTTGTATTTCAATAACAGACTACAACTTCTGATCAAAATATGTTTCATGTACAAATCTCTCACCCCTGTTGTCTGCCCTGCTTTCATACTGTTTCTTGAGTTTGTAGAGTAGCCAACATTTGTGTAAAATATGTAAAAAAAAATAATAATAAAGAAATAAATAAAAAGATTTGTTTCTTTTCAAACATTAGATCAGATTTTAAAGTAGAACTAAACACCTAAACTCCGCCCACAACTGCTAAACAGGTCTGTACCTGGAGGACTAAAGAAAAGAGTGAGGGGGCAGGAGGGGTGGCGTCTGGATGTATAAGGAACAGTGTAATTGGTTTAACAAGTATCCACACTTCAAACTCCGCCCCTGCAGCCAGGTGTTTGTAATCAGAAACACCAGGTGGTAATCGGTGCAGTCATTTGTGATGTCACCAACTACCGCAAATTGCAGAGGCAGCACAAACTTGGATGTAGGCATAGATAATGCTATTATACACAGTTTAAAAACAATTGTGTTTAGTTCCACATAGTAAAGAGCCATCCAAAAGAACCATTTTCACGTCACTACATTTGAGTAATCTTTAAATGTAAAGACTTGGCTCTCTCAAAATGTAATGTACTGACTATCTTTACCAGTGGCAGAATGTAAGGAAGTAAAAGTAGTAAAGTACTGTACTTAAAAAAACTTTAAAATTGACTTAAGTCAATTTTAAAGTGGATGCTTTTTACTTTTACTTCACTACATTTGAGAGCAGGTATCTGTTCTTTCTACTTCTCTACATTTTTGAACTGGACTGAAAAGTAAAAGTATTTTTTTTTTATTATTGTTTGAGACCTTTGTGCTGAAAAGACTGAGGGGTTTATTTTTAACATGTTCATTGTTTGAGCAAACAAAAATATACAAATAAAAACAGGTAGAAAAAAATAATTAATTGAATCGTATCTATTGAACAAATTCAACACTAATCTTCATCAAAATGAATATATTTGAAGCTTTATTAGATCTCAAACTTTGCGCAACATACTTTGACTTTTTACTCTTTAAGTACATTTTTAAACGGGCACTTTAATACTTTTACATAAGTCAATTTTTTCATGTGACACTTTTACTTTTACTTGAGTTTTTTTTTTTTTGCTCTGGTGTCTGTGCTTTTACAAGTAACAAAATTGAGTACTTCTTTCCCCACTGCCTTTCATCCTATTTCAACCCTCATTTTGACTGTAACCTTTTTAATGGCATCGTATCTTACAGTACGTACCTCCCTCCATAGCCTCCTCTTTTCTCACAGAGTCACTCATTATCTTGTACTCCCTCAGTGGTGATGTAACCAGTCTCTGTATTTCCTCTGTACTCCAGTGATCAGTGAAACCTCCTGAAGTCTGATTGCAAAGTGCTGTGAATAATTTCCCCACTTAAAATCCATTCATATTTCCAGCGGTGTGCACAATAATACAATAATTACATCTAATAAGTGTTTAATGTGAAAAGTTAGAAGGTAAATGGTCACATTTTTATACAGCGCTTTTCCACCTTCAAGGCACTGAAAGCGTTTTACATTAAGGAAACACTTAAACACAAAACACAGTATTAATTTGTGGGAACTGGAATCCCACCGCCATCTGTGAGTCAATGCATCCGACTGCTCTACCAGTGATGTTTTCATCGAGAGCGGGATCTATATCGTATTTCTGTAAGTAGTGAAGATACTGTTTGGATTCTAAACTACAAACTTTCATGTTTTAGTAGTATCCTTAGGGGCTATTATTATAGTCCCTATTGGCAGATTACCAGTGTACAGTCCATGTTGCTCAGAGGGCCAAAAAAAACATTACTTTTTATTTACGATCTGTGTGAAGCATTTTCGTGACTAAAATGTGAATTCCCAGTCATCAATAACAGTTTGGTGTGTGGATTTCTGTCTAGGTCGCTGCCTGTGGGACTGATAAAGAGGAGACATTAGATACAGTTCAATGGATTCTCAAAGTTTAAACATAAAACATATTTACAGTCAAGATGAATGTAAGATAAATAATATTGCCTTCTTTACTTATTAATTATAGGAATATTTAGGTCAGAAAGTCTTATTCTGGCTTCATAATTAATGTAAAATAATTTAGTGTTTTTTTCCAACATGTTTTAGCAACTTAAAGCTACACCATGCTACTTTTCTGTCGCTGGGTTTGCCTTTGCCTGGAATGTTCTACAGTATGGTATAAATGTATCAATGGAGAAAAGCAGATGATGATGAAGGTCTGATCTGTGGACCGGCGACCCCACTCATAGTAAGAATGCATGTTTTGTAATTGTATAAATGCAAAATGGACTCGTTTAACACTGATTAAGATTCAAAGCACAGCTATGGCATCTCCATGGAGATAAGCAGAAAAGTTCCACAGTGCACCTTTAAAGCTGCACAAAGACCAGTTAACAATCTCACATTATCAACATCTTTCATTGGAGCACAAATTGAGTAGAAATACATATTCAGTTAAGATCAAGGTCAAACTGTACCATATTATGACACCTTTGTTCACTTACAGAGCCTTTTCAGCACTATCTCCCCCTGTTCCTGCTGCCACTCCTCCCTCGCCCCTCACACCTCCAGCTAACCTGCTCCGAGGTGACATTTTATTTGCATAACTGAATATAGATCCACCTAAAGGAGGGGGAGGGGTCACCTGTCTCACCTGTCCCACTATGCCATAGACTACATATGTGCACAGACTCAGGGGACTTCTCTCCCTCTTCCTCCTCTTTCTCTCTCTCTCTCTCTCTCTCTCTTCCTCTTTGTTTCTCTCTCCCCCTCTCTTTATTTCGCTTTCCCCTTGGAAAGAGAAATAAGAGAGAGAGATGGAGGAAGAGGAGGAAGAGCCCTTTCACTGTCTCTCTCTCATCCTCCTCTCCTCTTTTTCACCCTCTCTCACTCTTCTCTCTCTCTTCTCTCTCCTCTCTCCCTTCTCTCTTCATATCTTCCCACTCTCCTTCTCTCTTTTCTCTCTCCCTCCCCCTCTTTCTTTCTCTCTCCTCCTCCCTCTCTCTTCCTGCCTCTCTCTTCCTTCTCTCTCCCTCCTCCTCTTCCTTCATCCCTCTCTCTCGTCATCCTCCTCTCCTCTTACTCCCTCTCTCCCTATCGTCCTCCTCCTCTCCTTCCTCTCTCTTGCTTGTCCTCCCTCTCTCTCGCTCTTCCTCTCTCCCTCCTCTCTCTCTCTCTCCCCCTCCTCTCTCATCTCCCTCTCTCCCGGTCTTCCTCCTCTCTCTCCCTCTCTTCTACCCTTTCTCTTCTCCCACCCCCCCTTCCTCCGCCTTCTCGCTCTCTCTCCGTCCTTTCTCTCCCTCTTTCTCTCTCTCCTTCCTCTCCCCTCTGTTTCTTCCCCTTTTAACTACCTCTTCTTTCTCGCTCCCCCTCCCCCTCTCTCCCTCTCTCCTCTCCCTGTCCCACGGTGGTGGTAATATCAGGTCGTGTCCCCCTCTGTGTGGTTTGCTCCTGTCACACACTTATTTTTCTGTTTATATATCTGGTCCTGGCAGTGTCCTGGGACCTTCACATGCTGCCAGGGCTTTTCCCACACTGTAGATCCTGTTTCAGCCAGATCAATGCACCATGTCACAACTGTTCCATACCAACATTTTTACAGTGCTAAAGGGGCACTGTGTAACATTTCTGGTAGTCCATCACTTTCTTGTCTCCATGGAAATGCTAGTGCTTCTCCTGGAATGTTTTGTCTTGCATTTAATCATGTATGTGCTTTGATTTTTGTAAATAATACCTTGAAATGATGCGTTCTTACTGTGAGCGGGGTCGCCTCTCCACAGATCTGATCTGTAAGGTGGCCTGGTGACGTCACCTGCTTGTCTCCATCATAGCTAGATGGGTTTAATGTTATACACTGGTGCATTCTAGACCAGACCGCCACAAAAAGCTACATAGTGCAGCTTTAAGGCAATGTTTAAAGGTCCTATATTACACAAAATTGACTCTTGTGATCTTTCAGCTCGCCAAAAACATACCTGGAGTTGTGATTTTTTTTCATTCACATGTCTGAGCAACACTTTATTATTAGTCTGTCTGCATCTCCAAAGCTCAAAATGCTCTGTTCCACCTTGTGATGTCATGTAGCGGTAGTTTTCAACTTAACAGCTGCCTTTTACATTTAGTTCAGTAGAGATGGGCAAATTCCAGGGCGATGAGTCTAGTGAACGTTTATTGACTTTAAAAACACAGTGGAGCGCTTCCTGTATTACCACATGACATCACAAGGAGGAACAGGGAGTGTTTTCTGTTTGAAAGACGAACTCAGAAATATACAGGGTTTGTGGGTTAAACGTGTGTGAATGAAACAAAAGACAACTCTGGGTATGTTTTTGATGAGGAAACAACATTATAACATAGAAAAAGTGCAAGAAGCCAGAACATCACAATGCACTGAACGTACTGTAGTTTTCATATTGTCTGATCAGTGAGTGCAGTGAGTTTGAGTGAGTAAAAGGTTGGTCAGCGCTGAAGCCATTATTCTAGCTTATGGTTTAACGATGATCTTATTAAGAATTGATTCGATTTACAAAGCGATCCACGGCCGGGGCAGGCGGACCGGGACATGACATGCGTAAGCTAACTGCCTCTCTGACCAAAAGCACAAACTAGTCACGCATCAATGCCACAGACTGGGGACATGTATGAAGTGTCTTGCCCAAGGACACTACGGGAGAATGGGGTTCAAACAGTCAGTCCTCTCTAGACTTTTTTCATTTCAAATATGATGTAAGAGTCTGATTAGTCTTCTTTGTGCACCAAAGACAATGCACTGAACAGAGAAGTGCTATTCTGGGAGGCCTATTCTATTGTACTATTGGACAGCACCATGTTACAGATACTAACTGACTGATGCACACTGTGAAACTGAAACCATTACAAATCAACAAAGAACCTTCTATAATTAAAAAGACATACTGGCCTACTTCAATTAGTCTTCCATTTTGAATATTTTAAAGGTGCACTATGTAACCTTTCTGGTATAAGGTCTGCCTCCAAGGAGATGTTTTTCTTTGCCTAGAATCAGTGATGGTATGTAACAAAGTAAAAGTAGTAAAGTTCTGTACTTAAGTAAAAATTTGAGGCATCTATACTTTACTTTTGCTTTTCTTTACTACATTTGCGAGCAGGTATCTATACTTGTTGAAAAGCCTCAGGCATTTATTTTTAACAAGTTCATAGTTTGAGCAAACAAAAATACGCAAATAGGCTAGGAAAAAAATAACAGCACAGACCTTTATCAAAAATACTTTTACTTTTTACGCTTTAATTACATTTTTAAACAAGCACTTTAATACTTTTACTTAAGTAGATTTTTTCATATGTTTGTTTTTTTTGCTCTGGTATCTGTACTTTTACTTAAGCAACAAAACTTCTTCTACCACTGCCTAGAATGTTCTGCATCATGGAATGAAACTTGGCTATCTCCATGGAGACAAGTTAAAGGTCAAATCTGTGGAGAGGTGACCTCCAATACTACAGTTTTGGATAAAAATTTAGAAACACCTGTAACTGAATAAGTGCAAGATAGATATGTTTAATGCTGTACTGTGGAACATGCCATTCAAAGCAATAACATAGAAACAAACAAGTAGAGAACCCTCTACTTGAAAGTTACATAGTGAATCTTTATAGAGCCTACATGCAAAATTGACTCTTGTGAGCTTTAAACCATGTTATAATGCTGTTACCTCCTCAAAAACATACCCAGAGTTGTGTTTTGTTTCATTCACACATGTCTGAGTAACCTGCATTATTAGTCTGTCTACATCTCCAAAGCTTAAAATGCTCTTTTCCACCTTATGATGTCATGAAGCTGCAGTTTTTAAGTTAAGAGCTGCCTTTTGCCTTTAGTTTAGAAGAGATTGGCAATTCCAGGGATGAAATCATCCAAACGATTCTAGTGAAGGTGTATGGAGTTTAAAAACACAGTGGAGCACTTACCACATGACATCACAAGGTGGAACAGAGTGTTCTTTGTTTGAGAGAAGAATCCTAAAGAAGCCTAAATATGCACGGTTTGTGTGTTAAACTTGTGTGAATGAAACAAAACACAACTCTGGGTATGTTTTTTGATAAAGAAACAACATTTTAACATAAATAAGAAAATAGCGTAATATGGGCCCTTTAATGTAAAGGATTTTCATAAAACAAGGCAAATGATGTAAACAAGTCAGTTTGTTTTAGGTAGTTATTTGGGTTTCTTACTTGTTTCTTACTTTTTTTTTTTTTTTTTTACTTAAAAATTGTTAAGAAGGTAAATAAATTGCTTCATCTTTTCCACTGATGATATGCCTTGGCTGTGGTCTCTGGAGCTTGTTAGCGTTCTCTGTAGTTGCAGTGTATGGAAATAAGATAAACCTTTATTTGTCCCTTATATGTTGTGTTTCTTTGACTCTCCATATCATTTGCAATTGTAGCTCTATAGTTTTCCCCAAATCCTGCAATCAGGTTCTTTTTATCCCCACGGCATCTTTAAAATTCACTGTCTCCTCTCCTCCTCGCCTCTCGCCTGCAGCTTTGTGCTTTGTCTAGTTATACTGGGATTTATTTAAAGACTAGGGATATGACCTCAACATTGTAAGCATTAAGTAAAACATATTGACCACATTTTTCCAATACACATCTCTACTATACACCAGAGCATCTGACTCACTTCTGTGTCTGTATAGATTGATCCACCCACAAACCCGCGCCATCTTAAATCACATATGAAGCACAAAGAAAACATACAGAAAGGGGGAGTGAGAGGAGAGCGGAAAGAGGTGGGGACTTTGCTTGTTCATTACTGTCTTCCTTGTATCGAGAAGTACATCGCCAAATCGTAGCTTGATGACCGCTGTTTCCATGGCAACGCTGTTACAGAGAGAGAAAGCGAGAGAGAGCACAAAACCCCCACAACAGCTCCAAAGATCATAAGATGTTATTTTTATAAGTACGTTGCCGAAGAGGAAACATTTGAGCATTTTATCACACAGGAAAAAATAACGTAATGTACTTAATTGGTGTATTGGCATTGGCTGATTGATTGGCGTTTAGGTAATCAATGTTATCGGGATGAGGGCGCTGTACGGCCCCAGGGTGGTACTAGCACCCTCATCTAGCATTGGTAATTAATAGAATGGATTAGCTGAATGCCCGCTTTGAGAGCGATTGGCCTGCAGAAAATCCTGTTCAGTTTGAACTAATGCCCTTCTGTTAAAATGGCTGTAAGTAATAATAACTGTCAATAATATTAATAATGCATGAGTTTTAAAGAGCCTTAAATATACTGTCATCACAATGTTCACAGTTTAGTAATGGAGGCAACTGGAGGCGAATTCAAGTAAATGATAAATGGCTTTTCCACCTTCAAGGCACTCAAAGCACTTAACATGAAGGAAACACTGACCCATTCGCACACACCTACACCAGTGAACGCAGACACTGGGGGCGAGGTTAAGCGTCTTGCCCCACAACAGCAACTGTGGGAGCCGGAATCGCACCACTAACCTTCAGATCAGTGGACAAACACTCTATCATCTCACCCCAAGTAGACCATTAACAGAGATATGCAACAGTTCTGAATTCCATGGGTAGAAATGTAAGCTATGTTGCTTTTCTTTTACAAATGATGAAAAATACAATGTCGTGAGCTTCACAAAAAGTATATTTGTGGTTAAGTATTTAATATATTGGAAAAAAAAAAGTTGCCTTCATCAAAAATGTGAAGTGCTTATCATAATCTCCTATTAAATGATGTAATGTAATGTAAATGTGTTTAAAATGAGCTCTGCTAAACACAATAGCCACAGCTGCCCTCAGGCTGACTGTCAGAAACATGGCTGCCAGTCTATGCCAACAGACTCGCCACTCTCGTATCGTCAAACATCACATTTAAAGGTATTATTTAGAGGTATACATCCTCTAAAATGCTGTGTTTTCATCATTTTCAGAGTGCAGTAATGGAGGCAACTGCAGGCTTTTTGTTTTTATTTTTTTTTATAGTGTCAGATGAATGGTCAAATCATTAGCGTCACAAATTTATACAAGTAAAACTGTGACTCTCCGTTTTCTGTTGGTTACATAGAAAACATAAAACACGACTTCATTGATCCACAGCAGAAGAATTCACTGGTCATAGAGGCACCTGAACTCAAAGTGCAGGAAACAGCAAAAAAAAGTCAGAAAAGGTCACAATAAAAGTGTTTAGTAAAAAAAATAAAAAAGGTAAATTGAAGTTTTATCAAAGAAAACTGACTGTGTCCTCCAAGCAAAAATATTTTACAATGGATTAGATAGAAGTGGTGTCACCGGACTTAAATCAGGTGTTTTGCTTATTCAGAACGAATTATTAAAGGTAACAATATAACTATTCTGGTGGAGAGTCCTCTACCTATTTATCTCTATGAGTATGTCATGTTCCACAGTGCTTTTCCCCATGTAGAAAAGCTATTGATGCCATCAGGCCAGGTTACATGTCAGATCTGTGGAGAGGTGATCCCACTCACAGAAAAAAATGTATATTATTATTCAAGGTATTTAGAAACGTAAAATCACCTGTAATCACATAAATGCAAGAGAGATATGTTTAATGTCATACTATGGAACATTCTACGCAGACCCTCCACTAGAAGAGTATTTTTAAACAATACATTTTCTTAAAAAAATTGACTTGAATAAATACAAATTATACCCACCTCTGACAGTTCTATGTTCTAAAATGTTTATTCTTATTTTATTTCCTTGTAAACTTCAACTGTGACTTAACCCTTTGAGTAAAAATGCCAAACCGTTTCCCTTTGGCCCTAATGGTGTAAAAAACAGCAGCTTTCTCACAGTTTTGCATTGTGTCCCGTGGTACATGCTTCCCATCCTCTATTAGCGCTAACGCCTCATTTGCTGCGGTCCACATTGTATCGTCAACAACAGTCCATTCCCCTATGGCCCCTCCACTGTCACCTCCTTCTGCATGAGTTAGTGCTTTCACATGCCTATATCTCCCCCTGTTTACCGTCTACGGCTGGTGGGGTTGGGAGGGGGGTGTATTTTCAGTGGAGCTTTGGTTGGCTTCTCAGTGGACTGTACGTTTCCATGGATACGCGGTTCATTGGTTGGATGGTCTGTGCGCTCCTGCCGCTGGTGTCATTGACTTCAATTAGTCCAGAAGGCCATCTCTCTCTCTCTCTCTCCCTCTCTCTCTCTGTCTCCCTCCCCTCTCCCTGCCTCTCTCTTTCCTT
>KN478905.1:15282-59882 GCA_000787095.1 Periophthalmodon schlosseri
TCCCTATCTCTCCCTCTTTCTACCCCTCCTTCTCTCCTCCTGTCTCTCTCTTTCTCCTAAAGCACATACTTACACAGAGAGGCAGCCTCAAAGGGTCGTACCAAATTGGCCGTGGAGATGAGAGAAGCAGAAGATGGAACAAATGAGGTTTTGGATGAGAGCATGAAGATGGATACAGTGGTGCTTATATATATAGATTTATCATAAAAAAAAACAACATTTAGACAGTTGCAGATATAAACAAACAAAACTATCCTGTATTTTTAGATTTAGAGTGTAACCTTTATTTGCAATCACAGTTGTAGTTAGTTGTAGATAACCAGTATTTTCTTTAGACCAGTAATGGGTCTGTGCAAAAAAAATCACAACAAAATACAGATTACTGCTGACAACTGACACTGCAAATAGAATAGTGCTACTACACACTTTCTTTTCTGGTAGGGGAAATTGTGCAGGTTATATTAGGCTTATAGTAAGTCATAAGGAAAAAAACAAGCAAATAAGCAAATACTGGAATGCACCAGTCTGTATGCACTCAAAAAAATGTGTTATGACACCTTTTCCATTTTTATTCTGTCTAGATCATCTTAAAATCTGTTTGCTTTGGTTCAACATAAAATAATTAAGATGGTGAAGATGGTATTTTGGCCAAGTATAATCAAGAGCAGCAGTCTGACATTCTTATTTATTAGCTGAATGTCTTATCACCTCAGCAACACTTTTTCAACTGTGCTAGCATCATTCTGTTTGTATGTAATATCATGTGACAGCTAGAAGATGGTAAGTAACTGTTACTGAAAGTCCTGATGGCTGCCAAAAGAGAGTGACAGTCCCATTTCAGGCTGGCTCCTTCGCCTCTGGTTTAAACTGTCCTCAGAGTCTCAGATTAAGTATTTATATATTTCATAATTTTAGTCTACACAAATGACAGAAGAGTCCCATCTGAATACTGTGCTGCAGATTATCTGTTAAATCCCTATTTTAATTTTAATGGAATGTTTTGATGCTACAAAATCAAAACAGGAAGCTGCCTCCCAGGACTACATTTCAAAAGATTCAGAGGAAGTGTTTACATAAAAATGAAAAACCTGAAAACCTCTTTGAATCATAACTCTGTATGCATTTAAGACCATATTAACAGACCGTTAGAGAATAACAGAATCACTCATGTTATCGGCTCAAACTGCAGACTGGCCTTATTGAACGGTCAACCTAGAACAGCTTATCAATACAGCGTTTAGATGTCTCATGTATAGTCTTCTGACATATGCTTCAGTATGTCCTTCCATATATGCACGACAGAGGTTACTTAAACCCCTCCATGAGGAAGCATCACCAGGGCTTGGACAGGCAATAGGCCCACCATGTGTGACAATGCAATGTGTTGAACTGATGTTCAAGTCCCCTCATGGCCATTGTCATATTTATCTTATTCATGATGTTATCAGCAAAACAGCTGATGAAATAATACTTCTATAGTGCGAGTATATCTCGGTGATGCGCGGCACATTTCTTGGAAAAACTGAATTCTTCATAAAAGTAACATAATGCATAAGTCTTTATGTGTCTGGACAAAAGTTTGAAGATTGTTGTCTGAAAGGTTTGTCCAATGTCCAGTGTGAGGCTGTAGCTCTCGTGGCTGTGCTCAGTGCTGTGCTCAGTGCTGTGCAGAGCAGGGGCGGAGCCAGAGAGGGAGCAGAGGGCTGGGCTCCATAGAGAACCACTGACACAGGAGTGATCAGTATTTTTAAAATGGAAGTTAATGAAGTTAAAGTGCCATAAAAGTGGGTCAGTTGTTATAGTCTAACAAAAAATGGACAGTTTTGAATCAAATGTGCCTATGTCCCATTGTTCTGTATCAGAATACCCCAGAAATTACATTTTTGTTTTTAAATTTCCAGGGGGAGCACCCCCAGACCCCCTTGCCCCCTCTTATTGTCCTTGTTTTTCGGTCTCTTTATTATCATCATGGTATCATAATTGGTATTGAGTATCGAGTGTATTCCTTAGTATCGAAATCATGTTTGAAATATTAGTATCCTGACAACACTCTTTGTAATGCACTTCTTCGGTATAAGACATCCAGACTCTCTCCTGCCTTTTCATCAATATTCTATGGACTACCTGTAAACTGACTTCAAATAGACCTAGGTTTGCTTTGTTGTGGAATTTTTATTTTGTTGGAAAGTGAAAAATGAAAGCGTGGTGTAACATTTCTCATCCGTAGAAAAGATTCTGTTAGTTATTGACATGTTTGTGACTTTCAACAAGCAGCAATTTCCACATCATTTTAGCAACTTCAAATGACAATATCCTGCATCTACTTATCTTACTGTCAGATGAATCTCAAGTGTGGATACCCTTCCCCAAAGCGTCTTCATTTACAAGAGATCATCTGGAACAATCCAGCTATTAAAACTACTATTCTGTTATGTCACACTTTACAAAACAGTTCATTTGCATGCAAGAAGAATCTTTAAACAGCCTATATTATCCTTTTTCTAATCTATGTTATAATGTTACTTCCTCATCAAAAACATACTTAGAGTTTTGTTTTGTTTCATTCACACATATTGAGCATGCAAATCCTACAATTTTAGGCTGAATTCTTCTCTCAAATGGACACTCTGTTCCACCTTGTGATGTCATGTGGTGTGCTCCTCTGTGTTTTTAAACTGCACACACCTTCACTAGAATCATTTGGATGATTTCAGCCCTGGAATTGCCAATCTTCTCAAACTAAAAGTTAACTTGAAAACTACCTCTACATGACATCACAAGGTGGAACAGAACATTTTGAGCTTTGGAGATGTAGACAGTCTAATAAACCAGGATTACTCAAACATGTGTGAATGAAACAAAACACAACTGCAGGTATATTTTTGATGAGGTAACAACATGCTAACATGGCTTAAAGCTCACAATAATCCATTTCGTGTGGAGGAGCAGCGGCTCTACTACAAGCTCCTCACTCTACCTACAAAGCAACGCCAATCCACATGTCCAAGTAAACTCAGTTAAAACCATGCATTGAATGTATATAGAGATTTGAACGCTTGAATCCACACCAATTTCCTCTTGTTTTTGAGAGATCATGACCCAAGTTGACCAGTAAATCAAAAGTTACATTTTTTTGGCTCAGTTCCAGTCCAGTCAAATACATTGCTAACATTTTTTCTCATTCAACCCATAGTCTTTCACCCATAGCTTCTCCTAACCCCTCCTAGACCCCTCTCCCGTGGACTTGACAAACATTGCCAAACAAAAACATTATTGCAGTTAAAGCGATTCAACTTTGACTTTGGAAATTCATTACAGCCGTATACTGGCAGACTGAGTAATTACCAAGAACAGGTGCCTCAGCCAGCGCACACACACGTGCTCATTCACAGATTTCATTTACTAAAGCTGCTCACGATATTAACCTCCGCTAATTATGACAGCACCGCGTATGGCCACCGGGAGGCGACGCGGAGGACCTGTGGGTATAGGAAAAACCTCAATCACTCGTTCTGTTATTATAAAGGGGGCGCAGGTGGAGAGGATGGGGAGGAAACTGTTGAACTCATTTGTGAACATTTGTGTCATTACTGGAACATTTTTGGATGGGATTCTTGGCTGGAAATGAAAATTGGGATTGGATTTTGGATTTTTTTTCCTTCATTTACTCTGAACCCCAAAACCTTATACAATGTGAGTACAACTGCAGACTGCTGGTGAAATAGCAGCCTGAAATTTGCACACCTCACACTTCCAATTTACATGATTTGGAGTAGGTATCATAGGGCCAGTAATGATAATAAAGTTTATTAAAACCATTTGTGTCACCAGATTAAAATAAAATAACTTCCTACTTTACTTTAGCCTTTTTTGATCCCTAATGAACGTCTCCATAGGTGCGTACATGTTCTCAATTGAGCCCAGCTTACCCCTGATAGATTTGTCCTAGTTTAGTCCTGATTTTAGTTAAAGTAGGTAAGGCAAGACAAGGCAAGTTTATTTGTATAGCACAATTCATACACAAAGTAACTCAAAATACAGAAATACAAATACAAAATACAGAAATACAAATACAAATACAAAATAAGAAAGACACCAGCGGGAGGCCGGTCTCTGAAGTCCTCAGAGTGTGAGATGGTTCATATAGCAGTAACATGTCGGAGATGTACTTTGGTGCTGGGCCATGGAGAGACTTGTAACAAGCAGAGCTGCTTTAAAGTCTCTTCTCTGAGCCACAGGAGCCACTGCAGAGACCTGAGCACAGGACTTATGTGCTCGTACTTCCTGGTTCTAGTCAGGACCCGAGCAGCAGTGTTCTGGATGTACTGCAGCTGTCTTAACGCTCGTTTGGAGAGGCTAACCATTAGTCTAACCTAACCTACTGGAGAAAAATGCAGTCCCAGTTTTGATGTGCTGTGTATATGAACCAGTGTTGGGACAAAACTAAAATTTCTAACTTGATTTTGATAGGAATAGACTTGATACTCAATAATTAAAAAAAATAAATCTAATATTTGAGGGTGACCTTGGAAACCAAATACTCAAAAAATACTCACAAATATGTTCAATCTTATGTTCTTGAGGGTGTGTGATCCTTAAAATATTTGAATTATACATTTTAAGTTGTATTTGTTATGTTCAAATTAATGGTTGTATAAGGCACTTTCCATGTGAAAGTCCAGTCGCCAGGTTTAGTAAACGTGATACGGCCGTGTGGGAGTGAAAAGGAGGTGACATTTGGGACCTGACCTTTTGCTCCTGATCCACTTAAACCTGCAAAGACCTGTTTTCTGTTGAATAAACCAAAACAAAAACACCATTTTAGCTGCATTATGTGTGAGGTGAGATCTGTCCATTTGTTTTTACTTTGAAAGAAATATCAACAAGTTCAACAACCCAAATCTAATTCAGTCCTCATCGTGTTTTAGCAACCTCTCAAACTATAAACATTTTGTGGTACAATTTGAAGTGACATAAGCATATTAATATTAACTGACAGTTTTTACCTTCTTGATGTGAAACAGTAAAAATGGTCACATTGCAGATGTAATTCAGTGTGAGTGGGCCTGGATTTCAAGTCAGGAAAGTGGTTAGCATCAGTACAAAGCTGGAGAATCAGTCTATTGTTGTCTATTAAGGTAGAAAGAAATGAAAAGGCACCCTGACACAGTACGAACACGGGACCTTCTAGTTGTGAAACTGAGCTTTTTTCACAGCAATAGCACAAAGTAAAGGTGCGCTATGTACATTTTCTGGTAGAGCTTATTTATTTATTTATTTATTCTTTTATTTATAAGGACAGAACAGAGGGCACTGTTACATTTACAACAGCAACCGATGCCATGTCCATAGGCCAGCCTGCCGAGGGCTAATTTGCAGATCTGGTCCCTCACATAAACAGACAAACGCTGACAGTGACATATGGACATTACAACATGAAGCACAGTACAACATATTTACATGACATATATTAAAATGGCTTTAGTGTTCACAGGCTTGGTTTAGTTTCAGACACTGCTTCACTTTTCAGTTAAACTGCTTCAGATCTGTGAGAGTTTTCAGTTGGGCGGGTGTGGTGTTCCAGATCTGTGAGCCTTTTACAGTGAACATGCTCTGACCAAAAGTGGCCTTGCATTTGGCTGGTCTACAGTCACTGTTTGGGTCATATCACTTACAATATCAGGTGGCTTGTCTGGAGATGCAATTGCTTTGTCAGGAATGTTCCACTGTATGGCATTAAACCTATCCATTAAAGGCAAGTTACAGGTCAAATCTGTAGAGAAAGAGAGTAAAGAGTAAGAATGCATGTTTTTCAAGGCAATAATTTAAATGTAATTCAAAAACATCCTAGACAGAATATTCCAATCCAGGTAAAAATAAATAAAATAAAAACATCTCCATAAAGAGTTATATGTGCCCCTTTAAGGAAGAATGCTCAGCAGAACACTAAAACTATTGCTAGGTTTCAGATGACGTCCCAACATTCTGCAGGTCAATAATATTAAACACATACGTATAGTAGCAGCTGCACTGGAGCTCAACAGTCACCGCCCGCCCCTGGTTCCAAAAGTATATCTCCCATTCATTTTTCTCCAAAAAATGTAATTAAAAGTTTGAAACCTTGCTCAGGGATAATCAGCTCAAGGTGACTAATGCCCACAAAATTTAAATATTTCAAATCTGTTTCTGAAACGTTATGAAGTTAGTAAAATATTTAGCCAAATTTTGTGTTTTAAATGTGCTTTTTGGACTTAAAACAACTTCATTATGAATATTAATTACCACAAAGCTGGTTAACCTCTGCGATGCCTTTCAACTCTTAATATTTGAATTTTTTTGAAAAGTCTAGGGAAAAATAAATGGAAAATTTACTTCCAGAACCAGAGTGGGCTTTAAAATGGGAAGGACTGTTGAACTGCAGTAAGCTGGTTAAAATGCAGATGTTTATTCTTATATAATGAGGTCTAGGGTTTAGTCACTGAATGAGAAACAATAAGATTCAAATTTTGTAAATTAATCTTTTTGATATTTCATAAGAAGGAACAATGTTATCTATTACTGTCTCCTGCCCCCATCTATGAGTATGACATCATCACATTTTAGAATCTGAAAACCACCAATACTGTTGTAAATACTCTTGTACTTTGTGTACTTTGTAAGGCCTGTTTATTTGTATAGCACAATAAAGCCTGTAAAACGTGAAGTAGTTCTTATTCAAAGCGTGTGACTTTTGAGTGGCGAGGTTGTGATCTAGTGCCGTCCTGACCATCTGCTGATCTGAAGGGTCAGTACTCCTTCCCTCTTTCTCTTTCCATCTCTTTCTCTCTCTTTCCTCCCTCCCTCTCTCCCTCACACACACACGCAAACACGCAGGCACACACACACAGGCACACACACACACACACACATAATGCAGGAGAATCTATCTGTCTTCCTCCTATACCTTCTCTAGATTCCTCTCATTGTCACTCCAGCTGGTGGTTGTGGGTACGGGCTGTCAGATACGGCGCTTCCTGGTGCGGAGGAGGCGAGGAGCAAGGGAAGAGAGAGAGAGAGGAGAGAGAGAGGAGAGGACGGACCGCGGATGAATAAAAGATCACAGGCTAAAGCTATCACCCTATTCTTCTTTGGAGAAAGTCTGACGCACATGAAATGAAAAATGCCATAGAGACAGAAGAGCGTGAGAGATGAGGAGAGAGGAGAGATAGAACATGCACATAATTCAAAAATACTTCAAAAAGCACTTTGAGGTTTGGGTGGGTTTTGGCTCCCTTGGGGGTTGGGTGTTGTAGTAAGTATGATCTTAATGGAAGAAATGGTTGATAAGATATACCAAGAGTTTAACCCGTTATAAAATACAATCTTCTCCACTGATTCATAACTGTGGGCATACTTCTGTATTGTTTAGTGTTGTTATGGTTGTGTATTGTGTAGGTCATTTGGTATAAAAGGGCTACTTGGGAATTGTATTACATAATGAATATTATAAATTAATCAAAACTGACCCAAAGAAATTTGGAAATCAGGATAATGGATAAAGGATAAGGACAGGACCACAATCAGTAAAAAAAATAAAAAAATAAAAAAATACAGGATTATTTCTATACTCATTGTGGTCTATGAGATCTTGTGGACCTATCTCGCAATGATCATTGATTCAGAAGCCATTTAAAGTGATAGAAAATAGAAAGTTAAAACCATATTTTGGAACATTCTCCGTGGATATAGATGAGTTTTATGCCATACTGTGGAATATTATAGCCAAAGGAACAACATGTCCATCAAAATAAGCAGGAAGAGGCCCTACTCCAGGCCCAATAAGAGTCAGGTTTGTGGAGATGCAAGCCTGTCAGAGAAAAGACACTTTTTTAATGCAATACACTTACATAATGAAAAAACATTATTTTATTTTTGTCTATTTTTGGCAAAAAAGTTACAAAAAAAATTCTCATCAACAAATCATATTGATTTCATAAACATAAACAAGATAGACAGATTTCTTCTTTCAAAATCTGAACTCTGCTCCATATCATGTGCTTTAACTGACATAGGACTGGTTGTAGACCCTTTTAATGAAAAAGACCCAAGCACACAATTCAATTAGAAATGACAGAATCTCAATCTCAATCAATTCAAATGTGATTAATTGTACAGCCCTACCTTATGTTTTCTCTTTAAACCAAATAGGTTTAGGGCTTATGTTTAATAGGTGTATCCATGCCGCTATAACTGTTACATTCACAAAAATCCACAATAATTAATAAACATGCTACCAGCTTTTACATTCTCCGATGGGAAATCATGCTTGGTTGTGATTGGCTGTTCAGTTTCCATGGCGACGCTAACACCACAATTATCTGCTGATATTTGTTCACTCCATAAGGTTGGTTTTGCAGATACAACACGACATATTTACTGTCAAATTCCCACCTCCAGGCTGTCCGAGGTCACGCATTAGCCCCAGGATCAGAGCTCGGTGGTGGTGTAGATGCCAGCAGCCCCCCACTACCACCACAGCCCCACTATAGACATATGACCTCAGCATAGCAATACACAGTCATGGTGGTGACCTATTAAACTGTAATTAACCCAATGCAAATGTGTGATGTAACCCATGCTAATCGTGCTTGGGTGTGACATGGTGATTTTGAATGTCACAAATGAAATTGGTTTTGCAGATGACCAGAGCACTGTCATTCTGTAAGGGCAGAAGTCATGTGTTATGTTGTGTAACTGCATCGTTTTATGACCAGAACTTTTTTAATAAAGTTGATAAACTGCTGAATTGACTTGATTGATTTTTAGGATATTTAAAGCCAAAAAATACACTAAAATAATAGTATGTTTTTTTTGTTTTTGTTTTTATTGCACTGCAGAACCCATAGAACGCATGTCCTTACTGTGAGTGAGCTTGCATCTCCACAAACCTGACTCTTATTTAACCTGGAGGAGGGCCTCCTCATGTTTGTTTCCATGGAAATGTTGTTCCTATGAGTATAATTTTTTCACAGTATGACATAAACGTATGGATAATGTTCCAAAACATGGTTTTAACTTTCTCCAGAAAGTTACAAACTGTACATTTAAGTCATCCAGAACATGCTGTCCTGCTTATCCAGGGAGCTCCTCTGTGTTTTTAATGTCCATACACCTTCACTAGACTTCAATGCTGATTTCCTTCTTTACAAAGCTAACTTGAATGCAACAGCAGCAGCTTGTATTTATTCTACATTAGTTCTATCCTACATGTGGAGATGTTGTCCTTTCACCCAGTGCTGGTAATGCATGGTATGGTCCTATGGTGTTTTCAACACACATATGTACATTATTATAACTTACACAATGTGAAATACTGGGACAAAGGCAACAACAATAAAATCATTTAAGAAGAATTACAAATGTCAAATTTCATACATAGTTAGACAATATAGCACAGCACTGATTCTACTGATAAAAAAACAAAACATGGATGTCTTTAATAGTGTTTTAAAAATTAAATCAAATGTATTTTGTAGATATATATTTTACTGAATAATATAATATCTTACAATTAGCCTATAGTTGAAGCCTCCAAAGCTGAACTTTTTGATTCCCAACTGCCACCAGATAGTGACAGCTGGAACAAGGTAATAGATGAAGAATGTTTAGACATAACTATGTCCCTGTAAATGTATCGCAGAAATCACTTCATTAAAACACTAACTTTCATGTAGCCACGGTAACAAAATGAATGTGTGTAGCTTCTGTGTGAATAATTAAAGGTATATATGAGAACAGTCGTAAGAGGCTAGCTCATTAACTTGCATGTAACGGACAACTGTTAGACAGTAACACATTTACTCACAAAATCCTGTGTAGTTTTGACTAACATATAAGACAATAGCTATGTTTCCATGCACACCAAGAATCTGACCATTGTGTGATTTCTGGAGTTATTAGATTATGTCAGTAATCTGATTTAAAAAAAAAAAAAACATAAATGAAAGAGAACAGGTTAAAGATGAAAAGAGTTGTTTTAAAATGAATTCTACTTTGACTTCCAAATACAACAGGCAAAAATCAGCTGATCAACTGAAACATGTCACTAGGTGTTTTTGATCAGCGTTTGTATGGGCATGTGAACACACACCAAAAATCAGATCTAATTATTGTCTTATCTGATTATTCTCGTTATCTGATTTTAGCCATGTAAACCCAATTAAAATATACAACAATATTTTTAATTTTTAGCAACACAGAGGATACATCAATCTTATGACAACTGACAGGTGTGGTAGTGAAAAACACAACTTGTTCTCCATTTTTGGTATTACGAAGTGAACATTTTGTCCTCAAACATCATATGATAGAACATTACAAATGAGTGAATTTGACATGGGCCAAATTGTGATAAAAAGATGATTGGGTGCTCCGAAATTGCACCTTTTAAGTGGTGCAAAAAAGGAACATGGGTGACGTCTTGAAATCTGGTGGTTGATGGTTAGGCCGTTTGCCCATCAACCTGAAGGTCGGATCAAACTCATTTCTGACCACTGCATACTGTTGTAGTGTCCTTGAGCAAGACATTTCACCTATCTTGCCTCTTCATGATAGTGGTGGGAATTTATCACATTGTGGGGGCTAGGGATTTGAAGATGCTAAAAAGTACTTTAAGACTAATTATTATGGCACTGGTGCTTTTCAGACTCTAGAATGTGATTATGTCATACTGCCAGATGGGGGACAAGAGCCAGATTTCCCTATTACTTTGTGCTTGGCTATGAAATATCTAAAATTCAAAAATGTTTAATCGGATGGTTTCTATTAGTGCCTCTAAATGCTCCAAATTGCACTTTCTTTGTGGTGAAACTTCCGGTTAAGATGGAATCCCATTTGTTTAAATGGAGAATTTGAGAAAAGTTTTGCTGCTAAAATATGATATAAAGTAGGCTGGTTTGTGTAAAATGTTCAGTGTTCATGTGCACCAACAAGTCAACAATCCTCCAATTCTCTGGGAGGCTTTAAAACAGACTTATTATGCAAAATCGACTTTTAAGAGCTTTTAATCATGATATAGTTGTTTCCCCTTCTCACTTAAGTTGTTTTTGGAGTGATTTGTGCATGTCTGAGCAATCTTTAACTGCTTATTTTCAAGAAGCCATATTGCCACTCAATCCCCGTTTTCACCTCCACCGGCATACGGCCACTGCTCTGTACTTACTTTGTTCTTCAGTTTTATTTTGTTAATTGATGATACGCATAGGATTCAGCAGTGTCACATATTCATTTTAGTACAAATCTGCTACTCAACAGCGTGATCTGCAGCTATCCATAGGAGGGTCCAGCAGCTACACGGACGGGGAAGTCAGTGCATTTGTTTTGTTTTCTTAAGTCGTTTTAGATGAATATTGCGATTTAAAATGTGCAAATTATATCATAATGATCCATGGGTGTCATGCATTATAACTATAGAACAAACACAAGTACAACAGGTTCTTTAAACTCAGTAGTCCGTATAGAACTTATTTGCTGTCAAGACCGGCAACACCATACAAAATAATACAACCCAAATGATGATGGAGGCGCTCGTGGTAACTTCCGGAATAAGGTGAATACATCACAACAAAAATCTACAATTTAACAATATTCATTTTAGCTGCCCTCCATCTATATTAAATATTAGTGGCCTATAGAATGTTGTGATGTCATCTGAAACCCAGCAATATGAAAAAGCGCTACACAAGACCAATGATAAAGGTATATGGTCATAAAATTGTCAGCTGATTGATGTAAGTAATAGTATTCACATAAATACATTTCAACCTTGGACTTTATGTTGTTTAATACACTGTTTTCTCATACAAAATAACACGTACTGGGACACCGGGTATCTCTTGAAGGGCCATTATTGTGGGAACACTCTGACAGCTCAGCCTTGCACAGCACAGGGAATTGTAACTGGTGATTTTCAAAACACCATCCCAGTATTCTGCAAGTAATTCGGCGACTTTGTGTTTAACTCCAATTTAGTGTCATTTTTCTACATTTACACTCATAACATCTTGAACCACCACCACAACATTAGAAATATAGGTAGGAGTCTCTGAGGAGAGGACACCATAGGAGCATAATTTGCCTGTCATCTCCCAAAGTAACTTGGCAGCACAAATATTTAGAAAAGTACTGGCCACAAATTCAGGCGTAAATACACTTGACACTATTGAGTTGTCAAATTGGGCAATAGTGGTGGAGTAAGTTAAGCATTCGCACACCAAGTAGAAGGTCAACAGTTCAAATGTCTCTTGAGTGCGGGTTGTTGTGTCCCTGGGTGAGACAGTTCACCAACATAAAAAACCTTGCCAGTCAACATAGCCCAATTTAATATTTTTCTCTACTATAATCCACCAATACGTATGTTGCTTCATTGTACTGAACCTTATAGTTGATAGATTCCTAAATAACATAATTTCATTGTCTACACCAGGACTAATCAAGGACTAACGCATAGGCAAGAACCAGGTCTGAACCAGGACATGATCAGTGTAAAGCAGACATGGAATAAGATGGTTTGAAAGAAGGAATTCATTTAATCAGATTGGAGCAGACTACAGTGTTATTCTATGTAATTTGCTTGTGGTGTACTTGTGTCATTGTCGGCAGCTCTATAGGCGCTGCAGGTGAGATCTTGTCTATTTGTTGGTGTCTTAGCCAACATCTCACATTTTCTCCAGTGCTTCTCTCTGTCTGGTCTGAGAGAGCTGCAGGTTGCCATGACGCTCTGATTATGTGCAGTTATGATTAAGAGGCTGAGGTAAGATCGCGATGATGGCCACAGTGGGCAGTATGAGGTGATTTAGGCTCTTGTATTTTTAGATGCAAAACGGAAATGGGATAACTGAGGTGAATCAAAAGTTTGAGGCAAAATTTGATGCAATTTTCTTCCTTTTATTTTAATTTGTGTTTTGTAAATTGTATAAATGTTTCCTAAGAGCAGTGTCCATTTAAAGGTGCACTATGTCCCTGGTGGAGGGTCTGCCACCTGTTTGTCACCATCGGTTCCACATTAAACTCATCTGTCCCATGGAGACAAAGAGGTGATGACATCAGGACAAATTACAGGTCAGTTCTGGGGGAAGGCAATCCCTTTCACTGTCGGTGTGCATTTTTTAAAGTTTTTTTGGAGCCCTATCTTGCAATCTTTTACTGTATATTCAGAACAGATGTTTCTGTACTTAACTATATAATATTAATTGTAGCTAAAACACTTTCTTCAGCTTAGTCACCCCAGCATGTCCTGGGCCTTCCCTGGGGCCTCCTCCCGGTCGGACATGCCCGGAACACCTCCCCAAGGAGGTGTCCAGGAGGCATCCGAAACAGATGCCCTGACATAAAGGAGCACCAGCTCTACTCTGAGCTCCTCCTATGTGACCGATCTCCTCACTTTATCTCTAAGGACCGCCCAGCCACCCTGCGGAGGAAACTCATTTTGACTGTTTGTATCCACGATCTTGTCCTTTCGGTCATTACCCAAAGCTCATGACCATAGGTGAGGGTAGAGATGTAGATCGACCGGTAAATCGAGAGTTTTGCCTTTTGACTCAGCTCCTTCTTTACCACAACAGTCCAATACAGCAACTGCATCACTGTAGATGCTGCACCGATCCACCTGTCAATCTCACGTTCCATCCTTCCCTCACTCGTGAACAAGACTCCAAAATACTTGAACTCCTCCACTTGAGGCAAGGACCCTCCACCCACCTGGAGAGGACAAGCCACCTTCTCCGGTCGAGAACCATGATCTCAGATTTGGAGGAGCTGATTCTCCTCCCAGCTGCTTCGCACTCGGATGCAAACCACCCCAGTGCCTGCTGCAGGTCCTGTTTCAGCGACGGCATCATGACAACATCATCTGCAAATAGCAGAGATGAGATCCTGGCCCCCTCCGGCCCCTGGCTACGCCTAGAAATTCTGCCCATAAATAAAATGAACAGAACTGGTGACAAAGGGGAGCCCTGTTGGCGTCCTATGTATGTATTTGTATGTTGCATCTATACAAATACTATATAATCCCCTTTAAACAGGGCGCTGTGTGGGCTCCACTTCTCCTGTTTACCACTAAATATTTGTGTTTTTGCTGAAAGGCGTGCACTAATACTGCAGATTATCAGAGGGTTCATAGACACACTCACACATCCACCGCGCCAAGAGGAGGTTCAATGTGTGTGGACAATTAAAAACATTTCATTTGCATGATTTCAGAAGACTTCCTGTTTTCCCCAACCACAAGCGGATGTGAATGTGTGCGTTCAGGCTCATTAAATGATATTGTTGTGAAATGGTGGCCTCCTGGAGAGAACTCTGCAGGAGGGGAACTATTTCAGATTTAATGACGACGCAGCAAACCATGAGAAGGATAAGGTCAAGGAGGCAAAAATAATTGTTTATTAATTCACTTATGCATACAATAATGTGAGTGTAATATTCATGATCACATCTGTTGAGTGTGCAAAAATAACATGCAAAATCGGTTGATCATCAAAGTGTTTGTATTTAGACTTTGCTACTGGGAGGTTACTCTTTGATAATGATTCATTTTGTCTTCAGTTTTAAACTTTGAATTAGTGATTGTTTTCCTACTGTCTGAAGCCTTCTCCGGGACTGCATCCCATGTGTGTCAAATATCATTACTGGATCAGAGAGGCCTGGAGAAGGCTTCAGACAGTAGGGGGCGTAAGCTTCCCCTACTGTCTGGCAAAACTAAAGCAGATGTTATTGCTTTGCCTGGAATGTTCCATGGTATGGCATTATAGCTCACCTTTTTTCTTAGTAAATTTAGTTATCCCCGTATGTGTTTTGGAAACCGCAGAACTTTGTGACAAAATCAGACCACTGCTCGCTGTCTTAATCTATCTTATGTGAGTCACTATAAGACACTTTGGGATGAGAGCTGAATGACTTTGAGGTGCTTTGGTCCACCTGCTTCACTTATTGACCTGAAATCTGTTCTAAAGCTGTGCTAGTGGCCAAAAACACCATGCATGTGAATACTAACAATGTATCAAAGGGTTTGTGAGAGCTAATGGCAGTCCCCGCTGAAAAAGAAATCTTACTTCTTACTGTGAACAGGGTCGCCTCTCCTCAGATCTGACCTGTGAGTTGGCCTGACATCACCTGCTTGTCTTGATGAAGAAAGATACGTTGAATGCCATACACTGGGACATTCTATGCAAAGATCCTCTAACAGAAAAGTTACTGTACACCTTTAATTCAAACTTTTCATATTTATTTATACTAGTATTTATAGAAAGACATCTACAATAAAGTATGTCATGCAATGTGAGTGGAGGAATAGTCTTCCAAACTAAAAAAAAAACTTGTCTCCATCAGAAACAAAGAGCCACACTGACCTTGTGGTGCTGAGGGCCTCTCGGCCATCTGCTCTGTTTAAAACCTGCACTTTCACAGCTTTTACCTGTACTGTCCAGGATTTTTGTGACATATCAGTGGATTCAATAACATGCATTTCTAATATATTGGTGAAGACTTTACTGCTCCAACTGACTTATAAACCATTAGATAGTATGCATCTATAAGGTTTTGTTCACGACAAAACATGTTTGTAGAACAAGCAGAAACTGAACTGTTTGAAATCCACTGGGCAAGTCATACAACCAGTCTAGAACAGGGATAAGTGCCATTGCTAAATATATATGAAATATTCAATAAAAATAGTATTGTAAAGATTGGTCCCAAACGTCACAGTTTGGTGCCAATGTGTGAATGGGAGCAGAGTTAACCCACAATTTATCCCACTAAGTTAAAAACACAGTGCTATAATACCTTATAATATCAGGCACACAATTTAACTTTTCTGCTGGAAGCATCTGCTTTTCTCTCTGCCTAATATCTATCTCCATGGAGACAAGGTCAGATCTGTGGGGAGACACACCATTTCATAGTAAGAACGAATGTTTTATAAGGTAATTTAGGACAATAAAACACCTTATTATTGGTATAAATGCGAGAGAGATATGTTTCATGCCATATTGGAGAACATTCCAAGCAAAGCCAAACATCTCTGTGGAGACAAGCAGGTGGCAGACCCCCACCAGAAAATTCACATAGTGCACCTTTATTATTTGAGAGAAAACGTCATCCAATTCTTCTCCATATAAAGCACTTTCTTCTTTCACATTTAGCCCACTGACTATTTGGATCACTAAGATTTCATTGTTATTGGACAACATCCCAGATTCCAGAAGTCAATATTTAACACACAAAGACATAGCTAGCCTACTTGTGTATTTCTTGGCATGGTTCTTGCATACATCGTTCCTCCCTGAATCATTTCCTCTTTGTATTGGTGCATGTTTTTGGATTCGTTTGATTGGTTTTCTTGTGTGCTGTGATGTCCGCGCTCAATAGGCTCTCCGCACCACAAGCTCCTCATGTATTCTGCTGTATTCGCTTCACTGAGCTCCACTGTTGCACGGCATGTCTCCTCCTCTTGGAAAACTCAACACTGGCATTGCTTGGTCAGTTCTGAGTATTTGTGCGTATATATAAGGTACACACAGCTTTCTGATGTTGTCCTATGGCTTTGGTGATGCGATTTCCTGGCATATGAACCTTGTGTGGGGAAGAGATCATTTGGGTTTATGTATTCTACGACGTGCCAAGTAAACAGGGCTTTGTGAGTTATTCCAGCTGCAAATATGGAGAGTAATACAATGCAGTGACAATGGTTATTATATTTTGTATAGACTTTGTATGGATTTTAAAAATACTATACAAACCAAACTTTCAATTAACACTTTTTGGTCCGAAATTGTTGAAAGTAAAATGCCCATTTAAGCCATTTCACCAAAGCATTTTTTAACAAAAAAAAAAAAATCACTGGTTGAGCAGTCAAATCCACTGAAACACAGGTTGGCGGTTCAACTCCGCCTCCCTCAGATGAATACCGTCATTGTGTCCTTGAGCAAGACACTTAACCCACCTCGCCCTCAGTGTCTGCATATACTGGTGTATGAATGTGTGTGTGAATGGGTGGGTGGTTCCTTGATGCAAAACACTTTGAGTGCCTTGAAGACGGAAAAGTGTAATATAAAAATTACCATTTACCAACTAATCATTAAAAATACACCTAAAAAGAGGCAAAACTATTGTTTTAAATATTATTACATTATAGTGTACTAGTGTATAATTATTAGCATTTTAAAGCTTCTTAAATCACATTACTTTATTGTCTATCCCATAGACTGGATATATGCATGGACATAGCTAACCCGCTAGCTGCCGCATTCCAAATAGGAAATGATCATGGGCGCATTTCCGGCTCTATCGACTCCAACTCCAATTCACTTTAAATTGAAAAATTGTCATCCCTCTCTCTGTAACAGCTGCAGTGAGCCTCGTCATTTTGGTCTTAAAATGTTCGTTTTAACCCTATTCATGATCCTGGTATTTTTATTTCGCTGTTGTGTTCCTAAATCAAGATATGAACATTAATAACAGACGATTTAGGCGCCTTCTTTCCCTGAGGTCACTCCCGCTAGCATTAGCAACAGGTTTGATTGACAGCGTTGTTAAACAGCAGTGCGGGCGGGAGGACAGCGTTGTAAATGCCCGCTCCATGTTAAACTAGTGGTGTGGGCGGGAAGGGCGTTACCTTCATCAGCCTCACTCTGGATTGGCTCTTTTGTTGTTATGATACTTGGAGTTGGAATTCCAGATATGGAACTTGGCTCAAAATTTGCCCCTTTAACTGCTAGCCTCGATGCGCTTCATTTGACTGGAGCCGAACGCTGTGGGTGACACCACACTGCCTTATTCCACTTCTTTATATAGTCTATGGTCTGTCCATGTGTTTAACAACAATGAAAAATAGGATTGTTTCCATATCCATTCAAAACAAAATATTATATCTTCTGAATGAAAAAAAAAATGAATTCATTCATTTCTCACAGGTGATGTGGATGCAATGTCCTGCTCAAGGACAGAAGAGTAATACTTTTCTGTTTGGGATTTGACCTCCACCATCTATTCATGGGTTTCAGACAAAAGATTCCTTCCTGAGTTGAAGGATTTTGTGAGGACCCTTCCCCATTCAATAGATATAGTATTTTTGATGCAAATTACTTACTTGCTATGGTAACAGGCCACATGAATGCTGCCAAATTAGAATAACTAGAAGCAGCCCTCATGTGTTTTCTCTCAACATACTGCATTTGCTGCTGGATCAATATTCAGTCCAGTGTCAGCTGCCACTCAGTAATGCCTCCCCCTGTTACATCTGTATCCACCATGTCAAACACTCAGTACTGCCTCCCCCCGTTACATCTGTATCCACCATGTCAAACACTCAGTACTGCCTCCCCCTGTTACATCTGTGTCCACCATGTTAAAGGGAGTCTCGTCTTTTATGGCTGTATTTTTACAGTGAGTTGACGTCATATCCCGCAGCGCCGCACCGGGACCTTTACCAAGCCTAAGACCGCGTCCTCCCAGAAGGCACTCGAGCTTAATGGACGATCTTTTAATATGTGCTATTGTACAGAGAGCACTAAATATGATGTATGGACAGCTCTAAAACAGCGCATCACCTCAACATATTTATTACAGTGTGGGGAACAAGAAGACTGCAAGATGGAGGGTTATTAGTGGCTATACAATTTTTATTTTATTTGGGAAAAATCACATCAAATTAGGCTTTCCATGATAGAAGCAATCAAGATGAAACTAAACATGGCTTAAATCATGACTAAACTGTAAAACAAACTGTAAAATGGGAAAAAATTCCCAAATGAAATGCAATAACTTCACATAAATGTAATCAAAACTGTATCTAAATGAAACTGACCTAAGTGGTAAACATAAAATCACAATGCAATAACATCACATTGCACTGTGATACAAACCTGACACTAATGTTCCAAGCCTTGTTAAAGGGAACATATTACACTATTTTCTGATCTATGTTATAATGTTGTTTCCTCATCACAAACTGGAGTTGTGTTTTGGTTCATTCACACATGTTTAACACATCTGCAACCTGCATATTTAGGCTGAGTTCCACCTTGTGATGTCATGTGGTAACACAGGAAGTGCTCCACTGTATTTTTAAACTCCATACACCTTCATTAGAATTGTTTGGATGATTTCAGCCCCGGAATTACCAATGTCTACTGTTTTTGAAGGGTAAAAGATAACTTGAAAATATCACTACATGACATCACAAGGTGGAACAGAGCATTTTGAGCTTTGGAGAGGTTGACAGACTAATAATAAAGGGTTACTCAAACATGCGTGAATGAAACAAAACATAACTCCAGGTATTTTTTTGATATAATGGTATTTTTTTGAGGAGGTAACAACATTATAAGTTGGCTTAAAGCTCACAAGACTCAATTTTGCTTAATATGGGACCTTTTAAAGGTGAGTTGGCTCTGTCAAAGTAATGTTAAATGCCCCAAACTCAATGATCTGGACGCCTCTGAGCTAGATATTTAGATGTGATTTTTAGGGTTTATTATAAAATGACCAGCTGTTCATTAGTTTACAGACTTGTCAACAATACAGTGCTGTAAATATATTGGCAATGTTTAAAGTGATGCAATATCATTCCATATTTTAAACCATAAATCTATAATTCCATAATCTACACAGGCACAACAACTTCCAGATATAATTCCCCTGAAAGTTTCCATTTTCCTCTCTTCTGTAATCCACCTCCTTAGACTTGTTGGCCTTTGCAGGTGTGAATGAGACATAATTTATTTCAGAGTGCGTTTTCATCCTCATCTCTGTACTTACTGTATAAATGTAAAGGACTTGAGACTCCTGCGGTCTCCATGACGATGGGGACATTTTGTACATGATTTTTTTTTTCTTTTTTTCCCAAAGTGGGTGGGAGTTACATCCATATGTGAGTGACAGAATGTGTGCTATTTAAAAACCCTTCAAGACCTCTACCCACGAGCAAATGCCAAGCGCAACCAAGCATGTAACCCACAAGTAACTTACACAATACAAACATACACTGTTCAAAGATACTGTAAGTACTTGAGTCATACAAACTTCCACTTGTAATATGTAATAAGATGTTTTTACGCTGGGTCATATTTTATGCAGAGCTGTGGCTTGAGTGGCCAATGAGGTTATCTGTCTTTAAGTCTTAAGGGACTTGATATTATTACATTTTTTAACCAAAGACATGAATTAGTTCAATTTATTATAAAGATGTATGCAGCCTGGTGAAGGGTCCACCACCCGCTTGTCTCCATGGAGAGATTGGTGCTTTATCTGGAATGTTCCACAATATGGCATTACACATCTCTATAGCCAAGCAGGTGGCATCTCCTGTAAAAAAAAACATGTAATTTGATAATGCACGACAGATAAGTTTAATGCTATATTGTGAAACATTCAAGGCAAAGCAATAACCTTTATTCATCCATATGGTTAATTTGTTTCCAGTTCCAGGCATGTTATCTTTCATTTGCGAGATAGGGATGAGTGTGTTTGTCTGTTGTTTAAAGAATGACATTTATTTGGTGAATTTTACTTTTTTTACTTACATCATTTTAAAAAAGGCTGAAAGCATCAACTGTATCAATTCAACAATAATGAGAGCACATTTCAGTTCAAATCTAGAGGGCATGTGTTTGAATGTAGCTCACTTGGTTGGCATCTCTGCAATATTAACCCTATGACAGTTAGCGCAGTTGTGAGCACGCCGCAGACTTTGTGCTGGTTTCTTGTCGGTTCTTCCATAGGAGCAGAGATCTGGAGATGCAGCTGCTGAACAAAGCCGCGGTCACAGCTGCCCCAGAGCGCGTTGTCCAGGCTCAATGACAGTGATTACGCTGCACATGGCAACCCATAATCAGCCCACTGCATCACCATCAGTGTGCAAGACCTTCACCGGAGAGAGAGGGGGAGAGGGGGCAGCAAAAACAGGCTACGGTTATTATTCCTTTTTTATCCAATTTTAATAACATTTTTCTATCTAAAGCCCACAAGCTTCAGGTCAGTTTACAAGTCAGTTCTGTGGAGATGTGACACCCCTCACAAGAATGCATGTTTTTCAAGTCATTTTTGAGTGATATAAAACATCTGTAATTGAATGCAAGATAGTTAAATGGCATACATTAAAACTATAGAGCTGTTAAATGATCATGTCACTTCAGGATCGAGCTAGTAACTTCAAATCTAATTTCTAGCTTTGTTTTTGTTCCTTATTCATCAAAAAAGAGACTATTACCTTTCAAAACTGTGTGTTTAACCACAAATTGTATGAAATATGTAAGTAATGTAGTAATGATCTATCATAACATAGGATTACCAGTGTGTGTATCTCACTAACTGCCTGTCACTGCTAATGCTTGCTTAGCCTAGCCTAGCTTCTTACCTCAACCTCCCTCGTACACTTTCTGTCACAGTTATAACCTTGTTAGCTTTAAATGACTGCAATCTCTTTTTAATGTGAGATGAAGATATGGTAAACATGTTCATTGTTTTCAATTAGCTGATGGACCTAGAAGTGACATCACACTTAACAACTCTATAGCAAGAAAATAGCATCTCCATGGAGACAAGCAGAACAAGTGCTCCAGGGCAAAAATAACACTGAATCAAAACTGTTTTATGGTCAAAATTAGAATAGCAGGTTTGCCCATTCAGTTTAGAATAAGACTGGTCTGGACTCTGTGTACTAATATTACAACAAAAATCACCAGCAATTCTATTCACATATAGTCTCAATTATCAGTTTTTGATACGCCTAATTTAACATTGTTGATTCTTCCAGCCCCTCCTTGAACTGCCACCTTAACGTGGTAGAGGGGTTTGATCACCTAAATGATCCCGGAAGCTAAGTTGTCGGCGGTTCAGAAGCCCTTTAGGATGAGCACCACATCAAGGCCAGTTACGTCACCCATCTGATCGTCGGGCCTTCCCCCATGGGGCCCAGTTGAGCACAGCCCGAAGGAGCAAAGTGGGGCCATCCTCCTGTGGATCTATCACCTGCAAGAGGATCCTTAAGGGGCTGCGGCAGAGAGATCTGGGTGACAGTTCAAGGTGGGAGTCTCGAGTACCGGAATCTCCGGACAGGGAAATTGGCTCTAAAGACATGGAATGTCATCTTGCTGAGGGTGAAGGAGCCTGAGCTTGTGTGAGAGGTTAAGCATTACCAACTAGATACAGCCGGCCTCTCCTCCGCGTACAGCTTGGGCTCTGGAACTCAACTATTTGAGAGGGGTTGGGCTCTCCACTTCTCTGGCGTAGCTTACAGGGAGACGTGGTGAGCAAACGAGCGTGAACGAGAGGGTCGGGGACAGGTCTCTCACTGTTATGTCAGCCTACAGGCCGAACAGCAGTGCAGAGTACCAAGCCTTGTGGGAGGGGAGGGGTACTGGACAGTGCACCGGCCGGGGACTCCTTGTCTTCTACTGGGGGACTTCAACGCCCTTGTGGGCAACGACAGTGACACCTGGAGAGGGGATCGGGAAGAACAGCCTCCCTGATCTGAACCTGAGCAGTGTTCTGTTACTAGACTTCTGTGCTGGTCACAGTTTGTCTATAACGCGCACCATATTCAAGCACAAGAGTGTCCATCAGTGCACATGGCACTAGGACACCCTAGGTTGGAGGTCGATGATCGTCGTGTCATCTGACCACCAGCGTGTCTTGGACACCCGGGTGAAGAGAGAGGCAGAGTTGTCACCTGGTGGTGAGCTGGATCCTCTGACGGAGGAGGAAGACCCAAGCGTACTGGTGAGGATCTGTTGGGAACGTCTGGTGGAGCCCTCTGTCAACAGGGTCTTCAACTTGCACCTCCAGGAGAACTTCTCCTGGGGGAGGCTGGGGACATGGATTCTGAGTGGGCCATGTTCTCCGCCTCCATAGTCTTTGTGGCTGCTCTAGCTGTGGTTGCAAGGTCTGTGGTGCCTGTCATGGCGGCAATCCCGAACCCGGCGGTGGGAGTGGGAAGTAAGGGATGCTGTCAGGCTGAAGATGGAGTCCTGTTGAGCCTGTGTGGTCACAGAAGCAAAGACTTGGGGTTGGAAAGAGTTAGGAGAGGCCATGGAGGAGGACTATCAGTCGGCGCCTCAGGAGTGGGAAGCGGTGGGTGGAGAGCTGCTGACCTCGACTGGGGATGTTGTCGGATGGTGTTCCGGGCATGTCCCATCGGAAAGAGACCCGGGGGAAGATCCAGGATACACCAAAAGACATAGTCCCTGTCCCAAAAGACAGGGACTATGTCTTTTGGCTGGCCTGGGAACATCTTGAAGTCCCACCAAAGGAGCTGGAGCATGTGTCCGGGGTGAGGTAAGTCTGGGAATCCGTGCTTAGACTGCTGCCCCTACGACCCAGCCCAGAATAAGCAGAAGAAGATGAATGGATGATTCTTCCAGCTCAATTTATTTTTATATGATTCCAGTTTGTGTATTGATTGTAACAACTTGTAGCCCCTAAAACATGAATTACAGCAACACTGACGGTAAGTAATGGATGTGATTTATGTCATGTGTTAAACTTGCACGAGCTCCTGAATTCCTCAGTCATGGCTAAATAATTAGCTTCAGTGCGCCTCATTTATTTGACGACCACACATTGTTTAAAACAACAACAACCTGTAGCCAATCCGTTCTGTTTTGTTGTTTGTTTGTTTGTTTTTTTCAAATTTTATATTCTTTGGCTCAAACCTGATTCAGATTAGATAAACATGATAAACAGCATATCCAGTCAGATGTCCTGTCCTTGTGTTCTTGGGCAAGACACTTCACCCACCTTGCCTGTATGAATGTGGTTTGAGTGATTGTGATTGGAGGGGCAGATGGAGCAGACTGACAGTCTCGCTTAGGTCAGTCTACCCCAGGGCAGCTGTGGTATAGAATTGCACCATTGCCATTACCATTACCATTACTACTTTATTTTTATCATTGTGTTTATTATTTGTATTTGAATTTGTGGTGGGGGTCAACCACTGTCAGAAGAGATGTTACTGTTTTGAGTAGAATGTTCAACAGTATCCCATTAAACATATCCATCTAGTATTTATTAAATTACATAAGTTTTTATGTATAAAAAAATGCCTTGAAAAACATATTTACCGTGAGCAGGCTCGCCTCTCCACAGATCTGATCTGTAACTTAGACTCGTGGTGTCACCTGCTTTTCTTCATGGAATTAGAAAATTTTAATACCATACTGTGGACAGTCCATTCAAAGCAATAACAGTAGTAATAGCAAGGAATTGGTGGATCGTCCCCCAGAAAAGTTACATAGTGCACCTTTAAACCTAAAGAAAATAAAATTAAAGCCGCGAGTGGCATCGAACGGCCCTCGCGGGTTGCACTTCGCACTCGGCCGACCTGAGACTCCCTGAGGGTGGCGCTAACGCACCACTTGACTGTGTTTTGTTGCACCTTTAGGCTGTACTTTTCACCAAAGAAAGTCAAAAGACACTGGAAGTATTGATGCACAAAATGCAATAACATTAGTTTTTGAGGCATCGCCACAGCAGCACCGTGCAAAATACAAAGTTGGCATCACTTGAAGAACGTATGTACCAAATTTCATGACTGTACGACAAAGCTGATGACAGGACGTCTCCCATTGACGCAATGTATTTTGACTTTTGTAGGTGGCGCTGTCGCGCCGTTTTTTTATGCCCACTAACGCGCCCGTCATTCCACATGACGTCGGGGTCGCCCATTGACTCCCATTGATTTCCATTCATTTTAGTAGTAATAAATATGGCCCATGCCATGCCCATGGGGGCTTGGATAGGGCTCGATGCCAGGAGTGTGTTTGGGGGACATGAGCGCTTCGCGCTACCTTTGTCAATGTTGAGGGTGACATGTTAGCAAGAACAAATATGCATATCCCATACCTATGGCATGGGTTGCTAGGATACTGGAGTCCGGGCAGGGGGCGACTTCAGGGCTTTGCGCGCAACTTCGTCAAGACAGTCTGCAACGATGAATGCATGGGCTTCGTCCATGCATTCATCGTTGCGAAAGCAATAGGCCCTACGCCCTGTAGGGGCTCGGGCCTAATAATATTTGTGTAATTTGTGAGTTCATTTCTTTATTGATTTGACATAATCGATGGTCTGCGAACACTAATGAAGTTATATTTTTGCCCTTCTTTCTTACATTGTTCTAAACTCTACAATAGTAAATGCTTTAGGTGACAATCAGAGCCCTCCACATATCCAGCAGTGAGCCACTGAAAGCCTCTACAGCTGATGATGAGGAGGACGAAGGACGATTACAGCATCAGAGTTCAAGTGTCTACGCAACACCAGTGAAACATGCCATCACCCACAACACAGTCTAAATATAGTGAATGTATTGTCTGTGCTCAAAAGACACATCTCCACAAATACCTCAGTATGCTCATTATGTGTTTGCAGCAGGTGCTTTGTCAGCCCCTCGACATGGACAGAGGCAGCAGTAATTAGTGTTTCTCTTTTGTACTGGTCAATGTAAGCCTCTTTTCTCCAATGTGACTCACCATTTTGTAATCTAGACATTGCTATACCCATCTTTATAAAATCTGGACATATTTGGCTTGTATTACATATTACCGTAGGGATCAAAGGTCCTCCAAAGTAACTGCTTACAGATTAAATGGAAACAACAAACATTTTTACTCCAAAAATTGGGGGAAAAAAACTAATTACGGATCAGTTGTGCCATTATAGCCTAAGAAATTTTGTGAGAAACACTGATGCATGTACAGTTTTAGCCTTACCAATATAATATTATTATTATATTGGTATTACTAATATTATTACTAATATTTGCAGTTGCTGAATTGCTTTGACTTCCACATCCTAACAAAAAGAATTAAAGATGGCCGGCATTTGTATGCATTGCAACATTCTACTGTAACTCAAGTCGAGCTAAATGGGTACAAATAAATGTCCATGGGTTTCAGAGTAATGAACACAGTTGCCAATGCAATTAACAATTCAAAAATATTATATATTTTGAACATTAAATGAAGGTGAAACCCAAGATGATTTTAAAATGTTGATAATATTACCCTTTGCCAAGACCTCTGAGAGTGATAGTTTTTTGGTTTTTTTTTAAGTAGATCATTGTTAATATAATGCAATTGTATACATACACACATGATTGACAGGTGGATTAGCCAATCTGGGACATGCATGGTCCATCTGTATCAAATCAAATATGGTTGCTTACGAGGAAAAAAGAAAGGAAAAAAAATTATCACATGGAAAAAACATCGGATTTCTGCAGAATCAATGAGCAAAGTACTAAACTGTTGATCTGAAGTGAGATCAATTCGATTTTACTTGTAAATCATAGCTGACAGATGAGCCCTTTTGTTTCACATGCGTCACTGAAAAAATCTAATCTGATTGCACGTTTGGGGACCAGACTGATATCCCTCCGTATAAAAAGTACAGAGAGATACTGATATCCCTCTGTATAAAAAGCACAGAGAGATATCATTCTGGATTTGCTAGACAAACGCTACTTTGTCCAAATAAATACCCTTGTGGATCAATAATGTTTGTCTAAGTCTAAGAAGAGCATGTTTTTCATTAATGCTAACAACCACCAGCCTCAGCAAGTACAGCTGTATTAGCATTCCCATATAACTCCTACCTTTACTTATTTAATGTGGGTGGAACAGTTGAAATTGAAAGCATTTGAATTGAACAATAGCACACAAATATTCCTGTCCACAACCATGTTACATCCAATTTTGCACTCTGATTGCAACCACTTCTTGGGACAGGAAGTGGGTGCAAACAAATGTCTACAAACTGTCTCTCTCTCACACACACATATACACACACACACACACAAACAAACACACACAGACACTCTACCGCCCACTGGTAAGATTTGTGATGTGGGATTTGTCATTTGGCTCCCCCACACGAGCTAAAGGTCCTGCTGACGACATGTGTCACAGCTCTTACTCACTAAACTGCACAGAACTGCTTTCCTCTTTTTGACAACCGGCAATTTCACCAGGGCACATACAGTCAGCGCCAGGCCTCATGCTATGCAAAGTGTTCAAAGACTAGAATAAAGATAAATGTGGGTCTCGTAATGGTGTCACATTAGATCGTTGAGAAATTAAAAGTACATTTTCTGATGGACAGTCCACCACTTGCTTGTCTATATGGAGATGTAATTGGTTTGCTTGGAATTTTCCACAGTGTGGCATTGAACTTATCTATCTCCCTAGAGGCAATCAGGTGGTAGTAGCAGGCAAAGTTACGGGTCAGATTTGTGGAGAGGCAACACCGCTTGCAGTAAGAATCCAGGTTTTTCACTGCAAGCAAATAACCTTAATGCCATACTGTGGAACATACTGTGCAAACATTAACATTTCCATGGAAACAAGCACTAAGCGGATCCCCGGCATCAAAGTTACATTGCTCCTTTTGTTTGTTTTTTTTTAATTCATAGAAAATTGTAATTCAATATTGTATTGCTACTGTTTTAAAACATAATGTAAATTTTGAGTGTAATACCTACACCAGTCACAGAGGTCAGTAAAGGAACAAATAAATGCTATAGTTTTATTGTGATAAATTCATGGTTGGAACCTTGAGCCAGCAGATTATTGTCTTTTTACTGTTCATTTGTACATTTCAGCATATTCATTTGAATGTATTGATGATGCGTTTTCACAGTGTTAGTATTTAGCTTATTCTGAGTGACATACGTCTCATACACATCTCTATATACACACAATATGGTAAAACAGAGTGAGACGTTTACAATTAGCCATTTGTGTGCCTTCATCTGCCACTGTGAAAACCCGCCCACTGTTTCTGTGCCATTTAGCAAAGTGTTAGTCTTCTTGTGAAATATTAACCCAACTGTGCTCTAAACCGGTGAAAAGGCCAGTCGTGAGCTGCCAGATCTCTTGGCAGTGGTTGATTTTTTGGTGTCACTTCTAAAATAAAATAGTAATAAATAAAAATGTCAGTGGCAATGATCATTAGGAAAATTTTAAAGTGATCTTCCGTGCTTATTTTGGAAGCATCAATGTTTTTAGGGATCATAACGCAATGTGCACTTTTATTTACAGGCACAAATCATGCCCTCATTTGCATATTGTCCTGGTATAGATTTGTAAATTTGATGCTCAAGGACTTTACTTGAGTAACAGCATTGTTGATTTACAAGTAAAAGATAAAGGTGCACTGTGTAACATTTCTGGCACTTTTTTACATCAAATTGCTTGTTTCTATGGATATGTTTGCCTGAATAGTTCCACAATACTTACTTATCTTGCATTTATTCAATTACAGGTATTTTTATTACAACAAAAATCTATCCACAGATCTGACCTGTAACTTGGAGTATCATAGCAGCCAAAGAGCCATTCTGGAGCGCAGCTGGCAAAGGTAACACCCCTTCCCGCCCACACTGCTTGTTTGGCAGGGGGCGGGCATTTAGCAACCCTGTCAATCAAACCTGTTGGTAACACTAGCGGGAGCGACCTCAGGGAAAGAAGGCGCCTGATTTGTCTCTTTTTTTTTGTTCATATCTTGAGTTACAAACACAGTAGCGAAACAAAAATATCAGGGTCGTGTAGAGTGGGTAAATATGAACATTTTAAGACAAAAATGACAAGCCTGACAGCAGCAGTTACAGAGAGAGGGGTGACAATTTTCTAATGTAAAGTGACTTGGAGGTGATGGAGCAGAAAGTACTCTCATGATCACTTCATATTTGGAATGCGGCGGCTAGAAGCTTAGCTATGTCCATGGTATGTCTTTAAAAGTATAGATTACAATAAGTATATATAAGCAGGATACGTTTTTTAACACTCAAAAACCTATACATGCGACTCATTACTTTGTACTTAGACATTTTAAATTGCAAACAAGTTCAGTGAGTCAAGCCTGCGAGTGAAAAAAGTGGCAGCCCCTCTTGAAAGCTAAAGAAAATCTATCTTATTTCCTTAAAAGTTTGTGAGAGATGTTGCCTCTTTTCACCATTATCCTTCTTCTTCCGTCTCAGCGTGAGCCTTCCCTCCCACATTGTGTTGAAGCCGGTCTCCATGGCGACGGCAGAGTGGTTTTGGGGCACGGTGGAGGAGCGGAGCAGACATGGCGAGGGGTTGGTGTCCCGCAGAGGAGGCCATTGAGTGGCACAGACATCTTCGAGGATCCATCAATAAAACCAATGAGGTACAGAGACTCAAATGTTTACATGTTCAAGTGGAAATATTCTCAAGATGTAACAGCGACACAAAACCAACTGAACCAAACACGAGGTCACATGAATGTTCTCTGTGCCAGTACTAAGCCCAGATCAATGGAGAAAGTACATGTATTGTAATTATGACAACCAATCATACAACTAATCAGACACAAATACTGACTATGTAGTTATTAAAGAGGGGCTATTATGCAAAACTGATAAGGTCTTTTTTTTTTAAGCTTTTTACCATGTTATAACATTCCTTCATCAAAAACATGGAGGTATTAGATGTCATCCATGCATCTTCCAGTAATTTAGCAATCTCTCCCGGGCCTTATTCTAACTCTCCTTATGGTTAGCTGTAAGATTCTGTCCAACGCTCAGTCCACAAGCCTACGTCACCCATGCTCTAACGCAGTAATTCTACATAAATAAACAAAAGCAGGATACAAAACTGTACACAACAACTTGACAAACCTGATGCAATGTGCAGTTGTTTCATTGGTGGGATGCAGCTGATTGTGTTGTGCTACAGCTCTGAAGGAGGAATGACTTAAACTCAGAGTGTCCAAATCAAAAGTGACACATAAAACATGTTAATTTGTTGTTTTTTGGTGAAAAAGATAAATGATCACATGGTGATATAAATATGTTATTAGCAGTTAATACCCCATAGAAGTAAAATACACCCTCTTTAAATATCTTGTGATTTCCATGGAGATGTTATTGCTTTGCCTGGAATGTTCCCCACTGTGGTATTAAACTTGTCTATCTTGCATTTATTTCATTAAGGATGTTTTTACTGCTCAAATACCTTGAAAAATATGATGAAGGTTGCCTCTCCACAGATCTGACCTTTAACTTGGCCTGGTGTCTATCAAACTATATAAGTTTAATGCAATACGGTGGAATTTTACAGATTCAGGTTAACTGACTTTTGTTTATGAATTGAATTAGCTGTATTTAGTTATTTGTGTTTAGCTTAGTTACAGAAAATGTCTCATTTGTTTTGTTAGAATAATACATTTACATCACTGAATGCACTGTGTTATGACGGCAGATCGACCATGTTACTTTACTGAGCACAACGTTGGGACAAAAGCTTTTTTGTCATGCAGAGTCTATCTATGGGTTTCCGAATAAAAAAGGACCATTGCCAATTATCTTTTGAAGGAGAAAAAGTGCTCAAAATGTTGCATATAACACTTGAATTTCTTTTTTCATAAAGACATTTGAGGTTAGTCTTGCTGTGTTATTGAATTTAACTGAATACAGTTTACACAATGCAAAAGCAGACCATGGAAATTATGAGCAGAAAATGTTTATATTTATCTGAATACCTTAAAATGCAGACATATGGAAGGTTACTCCCTATAATTTAAAACGTAAATGTAGAATTGCATTGTGAGTGTTTCGCCAATATAGCTGGAGTTTTAAATTCACATAATAACTATTTTGAGAAAGAGCAGTTACCATTATGAATGCAGTGCGCCTGCTTGTTCTCTGTATAGGTTTGTATAATGTGTGGCTTTGGGAGCAGCAGTCACAGCTGAGCCTCAGTGTGAAGTGGCTACATACTGAACCATCACCTGTTACATAATACATACCACAGCCCTTATGCACTAAACACACCATTATAAACATTTGGTCGTATTGAATAAAATGTTGCTAAACACATTTTCAAGTCTGGCCATAAAAACTCATTTTTGGTTGAGAGAAAGTGCTTCAGATTTTCTTTTTGCAAACTTTGGAGTAGAGGTCAATTATGGCTAATTGTTTAGCCATAATTGGAAATTGCAGAGGCCAGAAAGTTGCAAATTTACCTAGTTTGCCCTAAAATGACCAAAAAAGAACCAGAAACAGTAGACAGTACTATTCAAGCGCCACATACACAGTTTAGCAGCAAAGCATAGAGGATTTAGTGTTTAGTTCAGGGTTCACTCCATGTTAAGTGTCATAGAAAGCTGAATACAGAATAATGTATACTTTATTTTGGGGTTACATGTAATGGGATGTCAGTCTATTGTCAGCATGAAAAAAAAAAAACCATCCCATTACAGCAAATACAGCACTCGGTCTTACCTCTTGATGCAAGCTAATTATTTTGTAGGTTTTATTTTCTTTCCAAGGTTATGCGAACAAAAGCATTAAAAAAAAAAAAAACATGGACTAATGCCTGAACTGAACCGCTCCATGTTACTTTTTATATTTAGAGGCCATTTACAGGTTGACCCTTTGACCCTGCAGACAGTTCAGTCATGGCGTCATCCGTGCTTGTCCTTGAGCGTATAACCTTGACGCCCCATTTATCACTCTATTGACTTCTCCAAATCCTCTGCCATTTTTCAAACCCAGACCAAAACAGCACTGACCAATGTAAATCTAGTTTTGTTTTGGTGGTATCCTGTCCTGGGATGCCCCTAGAATCAAACATAGACAGCCCCTCCAATACCAACACTCGAATCTGATAGAAGATGCGTTTGAGCATTCACCATGGCAACAGGGCTGCAAGTATTGTTTTTACCTGCTATTGTTGTGATCAAAATAGAGAGACAGCTAGATTACCGACTGCTATGACTAGGACTTTTGTGCGAATTTGTCTCAATAGGGGGATGATTTTGATGGATGTTTTTAAAAAAGGCTAGTCTGGGAACCCTGCTGAAATGTTCCTGGATGTGCCAAACACGTGCATTTTTTGCATCCAATCAAGATTTCTAGATTTGTGTAAAATGTAACAATGCGGTTTTGATAAGGGACGTGTGTATGTACAGGGGCTTGTAGTTCATTGCTAAGGAATAATGGCAATCCTCTTTGCGTTTCATTGATTTATTGCGGACCTATCACAAGAGCGGAACAAAGTGATCAATCATACTTATTCAATATACCCTCTTTTCAAAACACTAGGTGCTGTATCCGCACTCAACACGGTATAAGATGTAATTAAAGCATTTTTAATATTCCAGTTTAGTGGCAGCTAATTGAACTGAGCTGCTCTGTACCATGACGCCCAGGGGCTACGGATTTGGCGCTGTCCCTAGTGCTGAAATAACGCATTAAATATTCACATTTGCGTAGTGGACTTGTCGGATTCGTGTGATGATGCAAGATCCGGATGTTAAACTTTGGTCTTGAACATGACTCACTCCCATAAATTGCACCCGTGGGGGAACCGAACCTCGTGCCTTCTGGCAGGTTCGCACTGCGCAAGCGCGTAAATAGTTGAGAAACGAATTCTTTGCTATGCTCAGTGTTGGGAGGTAAGAACTGTCTGAATACATTTACTGAAAATACACGCATGTTTGGCTTCGACCTACACGATATTAGAAATATAAAAAAAATAATACACAGTTCTTGTAGTGCGTAAATTTGCGATTGCTCCTTTCTAATTAGAACAAGCCAAAATTAATGCATAACAAACAAAACAAACCTAAAGCTTTTTTTTTTTTTTTTTTATCCCATGTCACGTTTTTATACTATGATGAGGTTATTTTGCAACTTGAAGTGTTCAGATTACAGTACTCTGTCATGAAAAGGAATACGTTACAAAGTAGTCCTCCCAACACTGGCTCTGCTTTACGCGCCAAATTGGACACCGCCTCGATGTCTTTTTGACAAGTTGCCTTTTTTAAAACGAACTATCCATCCATATTTGTTTGAACTTTTGCCGTATTTTGTGTCGGCTCGCCAATCCCCCCAGGACCTGTCGCCCCCTCCTCCACCCCTCCTCCTACTCCCCGCACAGCCTCGTTCGCGGTGCCGCAGCAGTGAGGAGAGAAGCAGCCAGCAGAAAGCAGCGTGCGGAGGAGACGAGACGAGAACTGGCGGACGGTAACTGATCTCATAACCACAGCAACGACAACGACGAGGCGAGAATCCACCGAGAAAAAAACCGCGGGGTATCCATGGCTTCGTGCATCCGCATAGCTCCGTATTACGAATCGGTAAGTTGCTTCTTTGGACTTGTTTTTCTAATGATCCCTGCTTGCACGTCTGCCTGCCTGCGCGCTTTCACTCAACGTCTTGGGGCTGTCGCTGCTGCGGTGAATCAATTATAAAGAAGATTTGGCTTGAATCTGCAATGGCATCGTGGTGCGTTTACTGACATAACATAAACCTGTACGTTTAGGCTGTCTGTCAATCTGTATGATTTCCATGTTGTAAGCGAAGGTCATCCATACGAATTAAACGTATCCAATGCGAAGAGAGAGGAGGATAAAGGGATAAAGCTTGGGTGAAATTAGCTCATTGATTCTGCGCCAGTATGGAGAAAAAACATTAGTCACCCAGCGATTGTAATTAAGACTGGATATTTTCTATCCTTGGCATGTTGTGGGAAAGCTGACTGTTGCTGGTCGCATTAATTGTTATTCCTGTGCTGTAATGTGGAGTCTAAGAACTGTGCAACTGGACAAAGCTGTGAATGCAAATATAATTATGGTAGCAATAAAAATAATGTTTTTTTTTCTTGTTTTGATCCAAAGTATGGGTAAATTATTGATGCACAAAGTAGTTAGTGCAAGAGAATGCTGAAACCTTGAAAAATCTGCATATCAGTGTACAGCACGGGTATAAATGATTCATATTGTGCATTCTCACTTATGTATTTTCTAGGCTAGTTCCTGTTTTTACTGCTGTTGTTGACCGCAATAATATGAATACTTGTATGGAAATTTACCCGCTCTGGCTTGGTTAAAAAAGACACACAAAAATGTATCATGATTGTAGTCAGATTAGGGTTGGACAGTTTAGACGAACATGTTTATCTTGATAGTATCTCAATAATCAGAAGATGCTTTGGCAATGCATCAGAAAAGCGATAAAATGTGTAAGCATTAATGTTAAGGAAGTAGAATTTATAAATAGTGCAATGACACACTAAAGTTGTTAGTTCTAGTATCTATAATATGTCATTTAAGTTAATTATTGGCCCATGGACAACTCAGATGTCATCATAAAGGCCTAATACTACATACAGTTTTGAAAAATGTCCCCACTAGTGCGAAGAAAAGGTGCATGCGATAAATATTGAGCCTGAAAAAATAATGTTCATCTAGCATATATTGAACGGTAAGTCGATAGGCCTAACTGTGACGATTTAGAAGCAAAATGAAGTAATTTCCGTTCATTCTATTCTGCAAAACTGTACAATTAACATGTGAAGTGGTTTTTTTATCTGGCTGTTTATGTGAAATCAACTTTATTTTATCATTCACAAGATTGATTTCGTATACTAGGTCTCACACACTGTAACATGTTAGACAATGAGAATGAAAGAAAATGGAGGATTTGACTGTTGTTTGGTCATGGTGTCAATAATCTGAAGAATCGTTAAATCCACAGTTGTTTCCAGACAATAAATGTACCACTAAAATTCCATATTGTAACATTTCTATTTGGAAGATTACAATAAGTTTGATCAATTTTTATTTTCAATCAGCTCTTTTTGTAACATTTTGCCATTTACTTGTCATAAACGATATACACCCAAATATTGCATATTTTCAAAGCAACATTCACAATAGTCAGTCATTTGTAAGTCAGACTAGTGTTCGCATGTCTTTGGTTTTACATTGTTTCCATTTCCTTCATCATTCATCATCTGGAATCAAGATGTAGACTCCATCACTGCAAACAATTTTCTTTAACAAATTTCTTCAGCATTTTGGGTTTGTGTTTTGTTTTGCCTTGTTGTTGTTGTTGTATGGGGCTCGGAGGGTGTGCATCATTTTGAGATGTTGTGGTCTACCAAGGCACCCAGTCACATCAACAATTCTGCTTTATTCATGGGATTGAGTCACCACAAACATCCCCCCGTGGAAATACGTGGACACAGTATCGGTATCTGTCTTATATCACCACTAAAAGCAAATTAATAGTACAGAAAATTGATACTCACCATACTAATAATTAATCAAGATTAAAACTAGTATCAAATTGGATACTCACTGGTCAATACTGGAAACTAGTATAAGATATCATGGTAACATTAAAGAAACTATGTATATTTTGTTTTGAAAATGGTCTTTTCTATTGTATAAAATTGTTTTTTTCATTGTGATATTGCAATGAGCATCAACTATTTTACCTGTTCCTGTTCATTTTGGTTTTGTGATAACGCTATTATTATTATTATCACAATATTTTTCCTCATATTGATCGATCACAAATTTTGATTGAATTTTGTCTTAAAACTAATAAAAATACTTCCAAATTTGTCATCTAACACAATGAACTGTCAATTTTGTTCCTCTAAATTCTGATCTCTGCTCCAAATCATGTGTTATTATTGACAGAGGACTGGCTGTGGACCCTCTCGATTAAACAGAGCATCTTGATTCATTCACTGAATAAACTTTGATTAATTGTACAGCTGTATTGTGAGGCAATAACATGTGGATTGACCAGTAATGACATAACTGCATTCCATTTGAACTATTTCAACTGCAATCATGGGCTATAGGCTGTTTTTCAGTTTTCCTCCTTTAGCCACGAATGACACATTTGGACTGACTCAGTAGACTCTCCTCTGCCTCACATGTGGCCTAGAGGAAGCTGGGGTGTTTTCGATACAGACAAACCATATGCTCTGAATACCAGGGGCTGTTTTCTAACTTCATTTGGCTCTTCCAGACGCACGACCACGGTGACATTTGGGGCAGAGGAGACAGAGATGGAACAGAGATAATTGATGACTATGATTATGATTATGTTTGTGGATGAGTCAATGTATGGGTGAGTTGGCTCAGTGGATGTGATCCTGGCTTGGTTTGGATTTTAGATTTTAGTTTAGATTTAGTCTTGGTTTAGCTCAGGTTCAGTCTGGCCAAAAACCTGAATGTTTGCTAGTTTCCTTGTTTAATCCTGGGTGGTAATAATTGTTCTTCAAGTCCAGTGTAAAGGTGTGTAATGTAGGGTTGTCAAAAGAATTGAAAATCAGATATAAATCGATACTAACACTAATATCGAAACTAGATACTCATTTAAACAAGTATCGATATTGGAAAAAAAATCATGTAACTGATACAATTCGACCTTTCCTGAATAGTTTCATTTTAAGTTTTATCAGAACTAATGTACGACCACATGGTATAATAAACAAATACTATTATTATGTGTTGAAAAGTACAATATTGTCTAAAAAAGACCTTTTAAAATGATCATTTGGGCATCAAAATCGGTATTGAGTATCGAGGATCGTTGGAAATTTTAGTATCGTGGCAACACTAATAAAATGTAACTTTTCTGGTGGAAGTCCCACCATCAGCTTGTCTCCATGGCAATGATATTGCTTTGCCTGAAATGTTCCACAGTTTGACATTAAACTTATCCATCCCCATGAAGACAAGCAGATGACGCCACCAGGCAAAGTTACAGGCCATGTCTACGGAGAGGCAAGCACGCTCACAGTAGAATACATGTTTTTTAATGTATTTTTAGCAACAAAAACAGCTGTATTTGAATAAATGCAATGCAGTGAACACCCCAGGTAAAGCACTAACGTATCCATGGAGACAAGCAGACCCTTCACCACAAAAGTTACATAGGGTACATTGTTTAGGCCTGGTTTAGTTAAGTCTGGTTATGTTGATGTGGAGTTACTGTATGTTTTGGGTGATCTTTGCTGGTCTCTAGTTTGGATTTGGTTGAGAGGAAATTGTTCTCTGTGCTCTATCCCGCTTTATCCTAGATTAGCTGGATTAGATTTGTTATAAATCACTGGTGGTTTTCTTTTAATGCAGTTCATTTGGTTCAGTTGTGTTCCAGGTTTACTCCTTGGTTATGTTCAGATTCATTCATCATGTCTTGGTGTGATCTCACTTGAGCCTTAGTGTCCGTCTAATGGCTGCCTGTGCTTTTTATTTTTCTCTCTCTTCATTTACTCTTCTCTGGATTGTGATTTTCGCTCGATGCATCTAGTCCTGGTTAAGTGCTAATTTCAGACCTGCTTTAATCATGATACTTACACTGCTCTACTATAGAATTAAAATGTCAATGTTTGCCTGTCTCCTTTTTTTCTCTCTCCCCATCACTCTTTCTCCCTCTCTCATTTCTTCCTTCTCTCACCCTCACCTCCCTCTAATTTTTCTTCCTCTCTCTCCCTTTTCTGTCATCCCTCCTTCTCTCTTTCTCCGTCTATTTCTTTATCTATCTCCTTTTCTCTCACCCTCATTTTCCTTCTCTTAACCCCTCTTTCTCCCCCTTGCTCTCTCCCTCTCTCTCTCTCTCTGCCCCCTCTCTCCTTTTCTCTCCCCCCTTCCATCTCTCTCCCAGTCCCTCCTCCTCTCTCTTTCTCCCTCCATCTCTCTCCCAATCCAACATCCCCCCTCCTCTCTCTTTCTCCCCCTTACTCGCGCTCTCTCTCCTTGCCCTCCTCTCTCCTTTTCTCTCTTCCAGTCCAACCTCCTCCCACTCCTCTCTCTTTCTACCTCTTTCTCTTTTTTCTCTCCCCCTTTATCTCTCTCCCAGTCCCCTCTACTCTCTTTCTCCCCCATGCTCTCTCTCTCTCTCTCTCTCTCTTTCTCTCTCTCTCTCTCTGCCCCCTCTCTCCTTTTCTCTCTTACAGTCCAACCTCCTCCCACTCCTCTCTCTTTCTCCCTCTCTCTCTTTTTCTCTCTCCCCCTCCATCTCTCTTCCCCCCCCCCCCTTCTCCCCCTTGCTCTCTCTCTGCCCCCTTTCTCTTTTTCTCCCTCCCCTTCCATCACTCCCAGTCCAATCTCCTTCCCTTCCTCTCTTTCTCCCCCTCTTTCTTTTTCTCTCTCCCCCTCCATCTCTCTCCCAGTCCCCTCTCCTCTCTCTTTCTCCCACTCTTGCTCTCTCTCTTTTCTCTCTCCTTCTCCATGTCTCTCCTACTTTCCCCTCCTCCCCCTCCTCTCTCTCTTCCTTTCTCTCTCCCTCTCTCTCTCTCTCTCCATTTGACATCTGTTTTGGCAGTGATTTGACCCTCAGTACTGTATGTGCAGTCGTTAGTCCTTATAGTGCTGTGGCTGCTCTCTCTCTGTCTGTCTGAATTCACTCTCTTCTATGACGTCTTTGCCTCCTGGTTTAGACACATGTCATTTCCTAGCTCCTACATGTCCGCTGCCTTCTTCTTCATCGGCTGCGTCCTATTACTCGATAAAGAGTCCTGGAGATGCTTTAGGGGTAATTGGGTTTGCGTCTAGTGGAAAGGGACACTCAGAAGATTTGGAGTGAGTGAGTGGTGCATGCTGGGATATGAAGATGTGATGGCTGCAATGTGAAAAGTGTGTGCATGCTATGACTCACTGTGGATATCAAATAGAGACAGATTTTTAGTCCTTAGTTTACTCCTGATTTAGCTCGAACGTAGTGGGCGATATTGACATAAATGATAATCTAGATATTTTTGGGATTATCTTGATGATGTAATCAGTATTGTAGCAGTCCATTAGAATGTGCCTGTTTTTCTCGTTTTAAGTTCAAGTATTGCATGAAACGAGATTGGATTGTGAAATAAGTCAAATATCTCTTCTTACTCATTATACTCATTTGTAAGATACTGCAAGTTAGTTCAATTTATTTTCATCAGCTCCTTTTGCAGTGATTTTAATAGGTCTATAATAATATTAAGAGATCGACCGATATGTTTTTTTTCATGGCCGATGCCGATTGTTTTGAATCCAGAGCAACCGATGAAGCTCGGCCAATATTTTTGGGTCGATACGTAGAGCCGATTTTGATTATTTTCATTAAATGATGTAATTTAAATTTACTACAAACTCACCCACAGCTCTTTTTTTTTTATCACAAACCTATAATAGAGCTGTGTAGCCCGCAGCAGGTTGACCAAAACAAAATATCACCCTGTGCGGGAGATTTAAGGCCTGTAGCCGATGCGCTATGAAGTGCAAATATCTGCCTCATATATCGGCCAACCAATGTATCAGTCTGTCTCTAGTAATATTATAACAGTATACTCAATAATCTACTTTTGCATATTTCCAAAAATAACAATTGCGACTTCTGCTTCCCTCTTCTACTCTAATGTAATTTGTTCAATCCCGGTCCAGTCCTTGTTACATCTTGATCTGTCTTTAGTTATTTATTTTGGATTGGGCCTTGGGATGCATCATCTCTTTTTCAAGGAGGTCCTGCATATCTCCATGGGGATATGAATCTGATGCAATACTAGGCCTATATACAAGTCAGATCTATGAAGAGCCAAGTCTGCTCGCTGTGATGTTTTTCATTGTATTTTTGAGCAATAAATGCAAGATAGGTTTAACGCCATACGGTGGAACATTCCAGAAAAAGCAATAAAATCTCCAAGGGGACAAGCAGGTGAGCCCCCTATCAGAAAAGTTACATAGTGCACCTTTTAATTTGATATTTGATGATTAATATTTCAATTAGGTCTGGGTTAAATCCTCTCTAGCCCGAGTTAACCCTGGTTTAATTCAGTGATTTGACTTTATTTAAATCCCGTGGCACTCTATGAAAATGATGAGTTTCATGCAATGGAGGTCTCTGTTGTGAACCACAGTGACAGCTCGGGGGGGGGCAAAGATTTATTCAAGCCTGAAGTTCATATGAAAAATAACTTGGGAAACGTGTCTCCTTGAAGATAAAATGTCGTCTGCTTACAATGTGGCTGGATCAAAAATGTCAACAGTGACTATAAATTACCGCTGTTATTCTCCAGGGCATTAGAATATGCAAACAATTCTTTTAAAGACCACAAAATCAGTGCAATGTTGAGATAGTTGTGACCTAAAACAGCAAAACACCAACCACAAAGGAAGGTCTTACTTTTTCCCAACAACCAAATATATATATCACATAGGCATAGTATTCTACGCACAATTTGATACTGAGGAAATGCTCGATACCATAGACTGTATAAAGAAGTGGACTAAGTCAGTGTGACGTCACCCATAGCGTTTGGCTCCAAGTCAAATGAAGCTCATCGAGGCTAGAGCAGTTATAGGGGTGAATATGGAGCCGAGTTCCACGTTTGGAATTCCGAGCGCGAGTGTCTGCTGTTGAAGGTTGAACGCTTAGTCACGATGTTAATTAAACCTGTTGCTTCACGGACAAAATAGCGAAATAAAAACACCAGGATCATGTAGAGCGGGTCAATATGAACATGTTAAAACCAAAATGACGAGGTTCACTGCAGCAGCTACAGAGAGAGGGGTGACGATTTTTCAGTGTAAGGTGAATTGGACTCAGTCGATAGAGCCGGAAGCGAACCCATGATCACTTCTTATTTAGAACATGGCAGCTAACGCGGTAGTTATGTCCATTTATATATACAGTCTATGCTTGATATTCAGTTTCGATAATCAATTCAATCAATCAATTCAATTACAATAATATTTAAAAAACACTATTTTTATAGACAATATAATGTCATTTTAAATACAAAAAAATAGTAGTATGGAATGTAATGTATTTTAATGTTACCATGTGATCTTATTCTAGTTCTGGTATCACTTTAAGACTAAACTATTCAACAAAGGTCCAAGTATTTTGTGAGTATTTTTTCACGGCAAAATGCAACACTTAAGAGTCATAGAAGTTCGTAATTCAAACTTCCACAGCTCAAATCTTATCTTATTGCCAGAAATAACCAAAAATGTTCCACTAGTACAAAGAAAAGGTACACGCAATAGATATTGACCCCCAAAAATGATTGTTCTATTTATAATTTATTGAAGGATAAGTCAATACAGTAATCATCATGAAAGGCCTATGTGTAGGTTTCATTTTTCTTTGACACTTGTACTACACTCACACTTGCTTCACTCTTATTAACTGGACACATGTAATTACAATGGCTGTTTTGTTTTTCTCAATTGATTTCCCCTTGAGGTCTGAGACGTTCAGTTTTGGCATGCACCACATTTCTGTGTCACATTCTTGCGAGTCGGAGCATGCACTCAGCCCGTAACACCAGCACTCATCCCCCGTGAGAGCTCTTCCTATTAACAACACCCCCACAATCAATAAATCATTATTTGTTTTTATGCAGCGAGGTGGACATTATCACTCTTGCTAACCACCACCAGGTTCAGGTTTGTGGGTTCAATTCTGAGTGGAATTGCCATTATACCCAAAACAGGTGAAAAGAAAACACAAATGTAGCCCATAATTGAAATCATGATTATTTCAAACGATTACTGTCAAAATGAACCTGTGGAGAAAGTATAGACCTGATATATTTTATTAGTGATGTTTTGTGACAGTGGCTTTGCTCCAGGCTTTGAGTCTCAACAAGCACAAACATCATTTTGAAGAGGAGTTAATTCATTGTATCTTCTTTTACAATATTTTTTATAATTGAAAAGAGCATTAGGCTAATTGAAATCACAATTATAAATGTGACTACTCACAACCTTCAGTGGGAATGCAAAAATAAAATATATAAAAATGTTGTTTTGAAGATATGCTAAATTGTAATATTGAGTTGAAGATTAATTATCTGACAAAAAAAAGTTTTTAAAAAATGGGTGTAATATTTCAAAGGGCAGAAGGGGAATTTTTGTGTCACTTTTTGAGCGATATTAGAACCTCAACGAAAGACATATGTGACCAAAATATATCATTTTTACATGTTTTTAATTGAAACCTCCCATCATAGCAACAAATCCTAGTGTGTATAAAGTTACAACAATACGCAGTAACTCATTTTCAAGGTGATACCAGTAACACACCTAAAAGAGCCAGCGGGCAAAAAGGCAGGAGATCTACTTTCATAAAATGCCATTGTCTGCGTCTGTGTGGTACATCTGATACAGTGTGGTTCTTCTTGTTGTTCACTGTGTCCTGCTTAGGCCTGCATTAGCTGGACTCCGGAGAGTAACGCCTGTGCTAATCACATTGAATGAATTGATGTTGTGGTGTTACACAGCCTGCCCTCACACTCTCCTCTCCCTCTCTGTTTCAGGGCCCTTGATGCTGAAGTGACTGCTCTGAAGGGAACTGTTCAAGTGAAGAAACAAATACTCCAAATCACTACAAGACTTTGTGTGAATACACCAAACCAGAGCATGAGAGCCGCCCTGCTGACAGCCCTCCTCCTGCTGCCCCTGGTGAGTCCACCTGGGGGCTGGGGATAGAGTTTAGGAACTGACGTCATAGCACAACCACTGTGCTGTTTCCAGCGAGGAGACGGCAAACTAGATATGTAGATTTATTTATTTAAAGAGACAGTGCATATAAATATTTTGAATGCACTTAAAGATACATTATGTAACTTTCTGGAGGTGGTATGTCACCTGCATGAAAGTTCAAACCATATGTAGGAACATTCTCCATATAGATAGATATGTTTTATGCCATACTGTGGAACATTATAGCCAAAGGAACAATTTTATGGAAACAAGCAAAATATCTGGTGGAGTTATGGACCTCAGAAACACAGCGGAGCACTCTGGATTAGCACCAGATCACAAGAAGTGGAGGCAAAGGGAAAAGCAGGTGGTGAACACCTCCCCAGAAAAGTTACACAGTGCACCTTTAAGGAGTCTCTATCACAAGCTCGCTGCTGATGGTTATGATAAATTTGGAATAATGATTTGATTGCATTGTAATTTGTAAACTGTTAGATTCCTCTCTAGTCTTCCAAATATCCTATTAAGAAAGAGCTCCAATACTGTTCTGGGCCTCTAGCTTCTATATTTAGTCTTGACATCATTACCTCCAGTATCTTTTCATTTTCACCAGTGGACTTTCGTGTGGGTGTGCTTCTGTCAACACTCCTCCTGCACCATCAGCACATCCACAGACCAGCCTTTACCCTTTAGCCTTTAGCCACATTAGCCTGGTTAGCGCTGTTAGCGTGGTTAGCTAACAGATGGCCTGGGTGACCGTGGCGACGCCTGTCCATCTGCTGCCCTTATCTTACATTTGCCTTTTTTTTCATTTCAGAGCAATAAATAAAAAGAATTAAAAAATGAATGAGAAATGTGCTCAGGAAGTGTGGGCGTAACTATTTGGGATTAAATCAATCTAAGACATCCCTGGCTTCCTGTGGTCACTGAAGAATCACAGCTGCACAGCTGGGCTTAAAGATAATCCATTTGTATTTGTTAAATAAATACTGTGGCTTTCGCAGTGGTTTGTCCTCAAAAGACCTGCTCATATAATCAACTTGCAATGGTAAAAACGCAGAGATCATGACTTTAACTGTAGCTTATAGGCTATATTCAGAACAAATTTTTTACAGGTCTTTTGGATTGAAAAATGTTCCCTTAAAACCCCAGTAGGCCAAGCAGTATTGAGAGGTGGGAGATATATCGAAAAATTGATAATATCAGAAAAACTATTTTGGGGATAAAGGTGTAGATTTTTATATCTCCCATTTCTAGATGTTGCCAATTTAATGATGATAAGCCATCAGGGGAGTGTCCAAGCTTTTTGGGTGGCACCAGGGCCAGCCCAAGTGTTTGCCATTATAACCTTCCAGTCTCCACTCCACACTGTCCCCTGTAGTGCTGACATATGCAGCAGAGTGGTACCTGACCTTCACTGGCTGTAGACTGGTGGTTATAGTCTATCAGAGGGTTTATGCCACGTCAAACGGCACTTTTTATCATGTGTGCGCTGCAGTGTCATAGGAACTAGTTATCAGGTCTGTGGAAATAGCCTTAGGGAGGCAGCCGGGGTCTGCACTGGATAAAATGGAGCGTTATCTGGATGGGCATCTGTTTGGGAGAGGAGCACGGCAAACACACATCTAGGAGCAGAAAGTTAAGTGACCAAACAAGAATAAGATACGTGTGGACTAGAATAAAACCAATCACTCAATCAAATGCTGTTTCTAAAGTGCAGCAACATAGCTGAAAATGTATTGTTAAAAAAAACCAAAAACTGTAGGGCTGAATCCTATTTTTGTTCTTCATTTTGATTTTTATTCAATGTTGTTTTATCTTATTAAAACGAAATAAAATGGCATTAATATTAATTTCCGGAACACAAACAAGATCAAATTTGTTTTTCCAGAATAGTGAAATTTATTCCATCCAATCTATGAACTCAAGCTTGACTGTAGACCTCTTGATGCCCTAAACTGAATCTTAATTAAAATGTGACTAATTGCAAAGCCTCTGGACCATGCCTATTCAAAACAACTATAAGAAAACAATGGCTGTATCCTACTCTTTAAAATTGCAGATATTTTTTTTCTGTAGAAGTTTTCTAAAAGCTGTTTAATGAAGTAACATTAACATAACATGCACTATATGGACAACCATGAGATGAACCCCAAACCAGGTGGAGAGTGTAAGAGGACAGGCCAACAGCAAGTAAATCACTACTTTAAATATGTCTATTACTGGTTATGTTTATTAGTGTTTATGACTAAAACTTCAAACTCCATTTTGATTCAAAGGAATAGACTCAATACTCAATACTGATTCCGATACCAAGACAATAATAAAAAACACTC
>JACM01053805.1:0-10347 GCA_000787095.1 Periophthalmodon schlosseri
GGGAGAAGGAGGCGCGTGAAGGGGGAGGCGCGAGAAGGAGGAGAAGGAGGCGTGTGAAGGGTAGAAGAAGGCACATGAAGGAGGAGAAGGAGGCGCGTGAAGGAGAAGGAGGTGCGTGAAGGAGGCTGATCGACCACAGAGTGGAGCCTGACTTTTATTGATCTCAGTATCAGAGGTGTGTCCTCACCTGTTTGTGCTTTTGCACTAAACCAGAGTCAGCGGCTCCTCTGGTCCTGTGTGTCTTTTCTGTTACATTTGTGTCTTTCCTGTTACATTTGTGTCTTTCCTGTTACATTTGTGTCTTTTCTGTTACATTTGTGTCTTTCCTGTTACATTTGTGTCTTTTCTGTTACGTTTGTGTCTTTCCTGTTACATTTGGGCACTTGAACCTTTTGACTTTTGTTCTTGTTCTTTCCTGTTTGTGGTTAAATGCACCGGGACTGAAAAACAACACAGAACCTAAGGCAGTTTTTCTTTTTTTGAAGAGCAGAAGGTAAATTGTATTTTCTTGCAGGAGATTTTCTGACATAGAGGAGGCGCAGTTTTGTAAACTTCACTGAGAGACTCTTATTTCAGTTTTATTTATTTCAGTCTCGTCTCATTCATCTGGGGCCATTTTATTTCATAGGTTTGAAGGTTCAGTATTAGATGATAAAAGTGACACAGATGGACTTTGTCTAATGACTGTGGCAGATACTGTTACATTTATGTCATTATGTGTTTATGTTCTAACAATAAAGCTCTCAACGGGACATTTTACACAGATCTGTGCAGATGAACCAGTGGAGGCTGGAATGTTCTGGCGATGAGGTTATTTTAGGTTCAGACACCGCCGTCCCTGTAGAGGGCGGTATAACTCCTGCGATGACTCACTGCCCTGGTTCAAGCTCAGACTCAGTGGCAGTGCATCTGGTTTAATGTTATTTATCCCAATATATTTGGAATTCTGACCGTGAGTATCATAGTAACCAAAGGGCCAATCGGAGCGAGGCTGATGAAGGTAACGCCCCTTCCCGCACCGCTGGTTTAACGGGGGGCGGGCGCTTGGTCGCACTGTCAAACCTGTTGCTAACACTGACGGGACTGACCTCGAGGAAAGAAGAACTCTTCATGAGCCTTTGATGCGACTTTGTTCCACAGCGTTTAGCGTCTGTCCCTGAGTTATTCTCCTTCACTGAAGCTCAAAGATGAAACGGTTAATCCCAGCATCACGAGTGAACGTGTTTCTGCGACGAAATCTACATCGCTCAGAGCTTTTCTTACTCCTGCTGCTCCTACGAGAACTTCAGTCCTACGAGAACCTCAGTCCTCAGAACTGTGGAGGGACTGTGGTTCATAGTGACGGAAGGAGACACAAAGGGAAACAGGAAGTCACCTCAGAAACACAGGGTTTGATTATTTTATGGTTTAAAGGCCCACTCTGGAACTTTTCTGACACTGCTTAGTCTTAATATGGTTTTCTGGAATATTGCACCTTGTCTTTTGTCGATCTGCAAAGCCTTGAAAATGAACTGGTTCTGTTTTTCACGTTTTTAAGATGGTAAAAGTCAGACGCAGCTCATGAAAGATCAACACAAAAAACACATAACCTCAGCGAAAGTAAAAGAATCAATGAGTCAAATGGGACCGAATCTGAACCGAATCAAATAAACATAGAGACGCTCCAAAGTCCCAGAGGTCAAACAGAAGACCCTCGACCCGCTGACCTCTTGTGCCACTCAAAGACTCGAGTGTAAACAGTGACGAGACACGAGGACGAAGAACATCTAGAACTCACTTTGGTTCATCTGATTCTGACCAAAGCAGAAACAGACCAGACTCATCTGTGTTTGTGAGAAATGGAAACATGGATAAATAAATCCAAGATACACTTAATGCCATATTGTGGAACATTCCAGGCAAAGAAAACATAAATGAAGACACACAAGAGACAGACCCTCCAACAGAAAAGTTACAAAGTGCATCTTTAATAATAGAAATGACAATTTTGAGAAAGTTCAAGATGAGGAGAAACAATTATAATAATGATTAAAAGCCCCAGCAACCCAAAACATGGAGGTCGTCCGGACCCAGACCTGGACCTGGAGCTGGAGCTGGAGCTGGGTCTCTGGGTCTGGGTCCCTGGGTCTGGGTCTGGGTCCCCGGGTGAAGAATGGGTCAAATGCAGAGGACATATTTCTCTATAATAAAGTGTATCCCACTGTAGCTGATGAAAAGTGAACATCACGTCTGTAACTTGTGCGTCACAGGTTGGTATTTTGTCTCATTGTGTTTTGACAGAGCCACAGTAAAATGACCTGAAGCCAGCGCCACAGTAAAATGACCTGAAGCCAGCGCCACAGTGAAATGACCTGAAGCCAGAGCCACAGTGAAATGACCTGAAGCCAGAGCCACAGTGAAATGACCTGAAGCCAGAGCCACAGTGAAATGACCTGAAGCCAGAGCCACAGTGAAATGACCTGAAGCCAGCGCCGAGCGACGGCTCGTCACAACAGTCACGATATTCACTCATCGCTCAACGTATGAAACATGGAACTATGTATTTTGGAGCCCAGTGTTTATCCTGTTTCTGCAGAGGGTCGAGTCTGTGGACGTGTTTCTGCTGTTTGTTTTTATGACACTGTCTCTTTTTTCCTGCTTTGTTTTAATTCAGTGGCAGAAAGTAGCTTCAGTTTATCCTTTATTATTATTATATTGTGCTTCAGACGTGACTGTGACAGACGAGAATCAAGGTCTGAGGTGGGACTGATCTGCTTCAGACATGTTCTGAGGTGATGTAACGTCACGTCTCTACAGACTGAATTTAAACACATCATAATAAATCTGTTTTTTATTTAATCTGGAGGAGGATGGAAACTCTGACCTGAATGATCTGAGCAGCTGAAGTGTTTGAGCTGCTCAAGGTGAAAGTCTGAGGAGATGTGTCACAGTCAGAGAGACGTTTAGGGACAGATTTCCCACAGTGCACCAGAGAGAGTCGTCCTGAGAGGCTCCTCAGAGTGGCTCCTCAGAGTGGCTCCTCAGAGTGGCTCCTCAGAGTGGCTCTTCAGAGTGGCTCCTCAGAGTGGCTCCTCAGAGTGGCTCCTCAGAGTGGCTCCTCAGAGTGGCTCCTCAGAGTGGCTCCTCAGAGTGGCTCCTCAGAGTGGCTCCTCAGAGTGGCTCCTCAGAGTGGCTCCTCAGAGTGGCTCCTCAGAGTGGCTCCTCAGAGTGGCTCCTCAGAGTGGCTCCTCAGAGTGGCTCCTCAGAGTGGCTCCTCAGAGTGGCTCCTCAGAGTGGCTCCTCAGAGTGGCTCCTCAGAGTGGCTCCTCAGAGTGGCTCCTCAGAGTGGCTCCTCAGGCTGCAGAGGTCAAGTAGCTCTTCGCTCACATTCATTTCTTTGTCGTCTCAAATAACTCAGTATCAGTGTCAGAGGCATCTGTTCTTTCGCCGCAGGTCAAACTCCACGACTCCTGCCTCCAGTCGTCTCTTAGTATCAGATTAAATGAATTGGCTACGAGCTCGTGCTTCTCTTCAGGACAAATGTTCTGCACATGTTCATCACGCACGTCTTTCACAAATTCACCCTGAGTAAAAGGTTTGCAGTTCTTCACGGTCAGCGCTGCCGCCTCATCACTCGCCTTTGTGGCGTTTTCGTTCCACTCCTGGGCTCTTGTAAAGAGCCGCTGTTGTGCCGCTAACACAGCTTCACACTGTTTGCACCGTTAGCTTGTCGTGGTTAGCATGTTTCATCTGGTGGCGCCTCTTGATATTGAATTCCTTAAAAACAGCCACAGTCTCTTGGCAAATTAGGCAAACACAGTTGTTTCGTATTTCTGTGAAAAAATGTGCCAAATTGCACTTTTCCTGGAGGCGACGGCCCTCTTTGTCCACTTTCCTTTTTTTCATTTGAGTGGCCATTTTGGAAGTGGTCAGGAAAGGCCAAGGGCGCGGCCTCGGAGCACGGCTCGGATCTGCTGCCATCTTCTGGTGAAATATAATATTTGCTTGTACATGTGTATTTTACACGGGTCACAGTGCAGACGGGCCACACGTCATTATTCTTATTCCAGAGACTGTGGGCCAGAGGAAATTTGGACACGGGCCGCAATTGGCCTCTGGCCCGACTTTGGGCCCGGTCCACACTGTGTCTTAATGGGTGATGTAAACATGCCTTGTGTTTGATGGGGCCATTTAAACCTCTAATATTCAGGTACATATTAAACTATAATATTACAGACAAACAGAACATGTCCCAAAACTCCCTGCGTCGCCATGAGCTCAGACAAAAGAAAAACACCCTGGAGTAAAGAGGAAAAGAAAAGCTGAAAGCTCACGTAAGGTGGGTCCCTCTCCCTAAACTAATATATGCACCCGACTGAGTGAGGGCGTGTACATTAAAGTAAGGTGTTATAATCTCACTTCGTTTTACTCTCAGACCGTTCAGGACTCTTTACAAAAGGCCTGTGACCTCACAGGATATAAACCCATAGAAGCTTTTAGGAGTCTGGTACTAAAGGACCTGGACCACGCAGGAGCCTGACGCCTCCTTCTCCTCCGTGAGCGTCTCTGGATGTGTCCGTCCAGGTGAGGAGCTTCGTCTCTGCTGGAACATCGTGTAGTTTCAAAGTGTAGCTGTGTTGAAGATGTGTCTGCTCCATCCGGAAGAGCTCCACAGGTAAAGACGGGCAAATACACGAGTCCCGTGTCCTCGTTTGTTGAGCCCCACAATGTCCTTCAGTTGAGGCGTATTTTTGCTTGAGCCTGTTGTTGCCCACCCTTCCCCACCTCAAAGATCCACAGACAGGTCTCCTCACTTTGACCAGGGGGAAGCGTTGGAGATGGTGAGAGAGACCTGGGGTAGGACCTGAAGCGACGGACTGAAAGAATCAGATCAGGAGCAGCTTTGGCAGTTGCTGTTTGAGTTTAAAGAAAAGCTTCTCCACGTCAGAGGATGATGTGGGCCGGACCGACCGATCGGGCACAGCACTGACACTGGAGATGCACCACACATCCAGATGAGACCACACAGCTGCAGATGTCTTAATAAAGGACTTGTCATTTTCCTACGTCCCTGAGACGTCGGTCTGTGTTGAGCTAAATCTCTGTTATTTCATGATCAGTGCCCTTATCCTTGAAGATCTACATCCTTCTATCCGACTCACTAGTTTCCCTCCAAAGGACTCACCTTAGCTCCTGTTCTTATTCTTTAATGGTGACCACTGGGCCATAGTTGCACTGAGTTGCTCCGTTCTACCTTGAACGATTTTGGGCCTGATGATGTCACAGCCAACAATACGCTGTTTTTCACACAGAAGGAAATGGTTTTATCATAAAGGATTCTTTATTCAACATGGATAAATACCTCAAATACCTCTGAGCAGCACTTTTCACATTTTGAACTGGAAAAAAACTCTTGGAAAAACAGAAAAAAACTCAAACTGCAATTACACTATCTGACTCTTGGCGGTAACACATCATATACAACACATAAACACATAAACGACACATCATACCAAGAAGACTCCACTTAAACGACACATCATACCTCGAGGACTCTGTACAAACACATTTGTATCTTTTGGAAGAGACAGTCATGTGTTCAAACAAAAATGGGAATCCATCTTAAATAAATGCTTGGATCTAATGCCACGTCTGATGGATGAAGCCTGAGGTCAGGGAGAGGAACAACTTGAGCAAATACTGGAAACAAAACAAAAATTATCACAAGCTTAAATCTAATCCAGCTCCGGAACAGCTGGAATGAGCCGAGACGGCTGAAAAGAAGTTGAACGAGGACCTCCTAGAACTGACTAAAACATTAACACGGACCAAAGTTGTGAAATTCTAACAGGACAAACAAGATTATAGTGAAGGAACAGTTTACCCTCGAGACGCCCCCGGACAGCCTCACTTAGCACTGCCACAACCATCAGGATGAAGAAGTTGCCCCTTAAGGCCAGACCGTACCTTTTTTAGACAAACCGTCCCTCAGCCACATCCACGTAAGAGGAAGACGAGGCAGACGGAGGGGGGAGGGGCCTCGATCGCCACGTCCGGTGACCGATTACAAACGGTTATTAATATTTCAACCACTCCCCTGGCACCGGACTGTACGAAACTCTTATTTAAGGGACTTTGTTTTGCACCTACACAGACAGTCAACAGTTTCCACATGAGAGTAGATCTGTACAATCAACAGAATGATTGTACTTTACACCTGAGAGTTTGGTACTTCTCACATGTGTCTCCTCTGACCACCTCCACAGACGCCACGTAACTGCCCCTGCGCCAGTTTAAGCACAAGTCCACATTTTTCACATGGCAACAGTGCAGTGAAAGTGAACCATCGTGTCGGTTTGGCTTTGAGAAAAAAACTCTCTCTAATCTTTCCCCAGGTGAAAGACGGGCAATTACACGGATCAAAAACAACGAGGAAATTGTGGCTCGAGCGGCCGACAAGGGAGGAGCCACATCGTACGAGATAAGACACATGGAACAAACAAACACAAACAAATAACTCATTACATCCCACTCAAATCCAACACCACTGACAATATTAAAAAAAACTATTCCAAATCCTCAGTACAGCCTTGGAAAATAAATGGATCCATAAACAGGAATTTGAGTTTCTGACACCTCCAAATCCCAAAATGGGAACATTTTATCTTTTGGCCAAATCCATAAGAACCTGATCAATCCCCGTCAGACTCATCATTAGTTTAACTGGACCAGCATCTCAATATAGTGACCATCAAACCCCTGAACCTTTAGAGGCTCATCTGCAGGATCACCACGTCTTAACACAACTACAACAAATAAAACGGCTTCATGAAGCTCTTCTGATCACTACAGATGTGGAGTCGCTCTGTACAAACATAGAACATAAGGAGGACCTTCAGAATTCACACAATGACTCCGCCGACACAGCCTCGCCCACTGGACCCTGCATAATACTGTTTTTATGTTTTTTCAGGACCGTTTATTCCAACAAATCAAGACGACAGCCATGGATCATACGCCCCCAACCACACAAACTTTATCTGGGAGAAGCAGTTTGTCCATAAAAGGCCTTCATCAAATACTCTGGCTGCTACACTGACGATCTATTTTTCATCTTTACAGGATCAACTGCATGATTTACAAAACTACCTCAGTGCTACAAACCCAAACATCAGGCTCAGGATGGATTTCAGTGACAAAGGAAAACACTTTTTGGACTTGAAAATATCACTTCATGAGCACAGACTCTTACACATCTTCAGGAAAGTCACAGAAACACTTCACTACAGGCCGAAAGCTTCCACCACAGAAATCTTATTGAAAACATCTCCTTTGGTCAAGTTCAGTGCTTAAGGTGCAAATGTGACTCAGGACCTGACTTCCACCTCCAGGCCCCGGTCGTGAACGACAGATGTGCCCAGAGGTGACAATAAAAACGACACTGCTGCCTCCACGAGTGTCTAACTGAATGTTCTGTTCTTTTGAATACAGCAACAACATTAAAAACATCATCAGGAAAAACTGGAACATCCTGTGATTCAGCCCCGGGTCCTCTTCTCAGAGACACATCTGCGTCTAGACGGGCCTCTACACTTAAACACAAACCTGTGGACAGTTATTTTCCTGCTAAAAAGCCCAGTGCCTTCCTCAAAAAACCATTGGTACCAAGTGGTTCCTGTAATCACTGTGCACACGTCAACAAATCCAGTCGTTTTAAGGACGCAGAAGGAACCAGAACTTTACGTTGCTGCTCTTTTGCCAGTTAGAATTCTCCATATGTAAGATACAGACTAAACTGTGCCTGCGGCTGCTTTTATTTTGGCCAAAGGAAACTCAAAGATTTGCTGAACACAAATATGCATCAGAACTGAAAACACGGACTATTCTGGTGCCAAACGTTTCAAAACTCTGACCCATACGAACATTAATGACCTCGATCGTGGTGCTGGAGGTCACTGAATGATGCCCCGGAGGAGGTGACCGGCCCAGTCACAAAGAGAGACCTTCTGGACACTCGGTGCCACTGTGTTTCTCAATGAGGAGATAGACTTTGCTCCTTTTCTATAAACTGCTCTTCCACGTTTCTCTCTTGATGATGATGTATTTTCTGTCCCAGTCACTGTTGGACTGTTTGTGTTTATTTTTTGATAATTGTCTTTAATTGTATTGGATATTTTGGGTCACATGATAGTGGTCACATGACCCCATCTAACGTTATAAAAGGGAGCTCCCATTATTTTACTCTGAAGCCCTGAAGAGACGGAGGTGTGGAAACGCGTTGACTGCTCCACGTCTCAATGAAGGACTTTTTTCTACACAGGAGTCCCTCAGGTTCATCAGCTCCACTTCCGTTCACATCCGCGTCTGTGCTAAGCTAAATCTGTTGTTTCTTGATCCTTGAAGAGCATCTGTGTCTTACATCCTTCTCTCCGACTCACTCGTCTCCCTCTGAAGCACCTCAGCTCCTGTTTTTGTTCTTTGTTTTTACATGACTTTCCTCTCTAGACCTGACTGTTCCACGTGCTCCAGATGCAGGTCCAAAGACTGACACCTCTGAGGACAACGGCAGTTTGAAGTTCTCCCTTTCGGCCTTTGTGCAACGTCTGAAGCCAGTTGATATTAAAATCGCCCATTAGAAGAGTTTCATTATTATTTCTTGAGGACTGTCGTAACGTCTGGGTGGATCAGAGACACAGTTTATTTACACGTTTGTGATGTGAATGAAGATCGACGGAGCAGGCGGTGGAGAGCGGGGTCGGCGGCAGACGTTCTCGAACGGGTCGTAGGTGGCTGGGTCGGAGGGGAGGTCGGAGGCGGAGGTGCACGGGACGTCCAAGGAGCGGGATCTGGCAAACAACGAGAAAGACCAACTGAGTACGGAGATCACAGCCTCAAACACGAGACAGAGCCAATCGCAGGATAAACTGGAGATACGCTGACGATCTGGCGGCGTCTGGAGGGATCCTCGGCTCCTTCGGGCTCCAGGGCTGAAGGCTTGAACGCAGATCAGCCGCAGGCGTGTGACGGGCGGTGCCGGAGTCTCCGCCCCCCTCCCGGCCGGGACGCAGAAGGGAGGGGGACAGACCGGACCCTCGACAAGGACACAGTGGACAAAACACTTTAACTGATTCAGATTTTGGAGAATCGGAGGGTCTTTAAATATTTCCTACAGTTAGACGTTTGTTTTCATACAGAATGAGCTTGTGTCAGTTTTTCTAGTTTGGTCATTTTGATGAAGTTTCTAACTTGAACAGCAGATGCGACACACTCAGAGGTAACGGAATAACGTTAACAAGGCCCAAAAGTTTAGTGAAGGTTTAAAGTGTCAGAAAAATGCCGTCCTTGTGCGTAAATTGTCTCTGCATTTTGGATGGAATTTTCGTTGAAGAAATAGACGTATCCTGTTTTAAAACTCACTGCTGCTTCCTTTGTTTTGTACTTTTCTTCTCAACTTTTTTTTTTAAACTGCCACTTGACGGGTGAAAAACTGTGATAAATTTAAACCTGTTTCCTGCTCTGACTGTGTCAAACTCTTGGCTCCATGGAGATGGGTCAGTTTAATGCCCCACTGTGGAACCCTCCAGGCAAAGCAACGACCGCTCCACAGACACCAGCACATTTCACATGAGGAGACTCTTCAGGCCCTTCAGCACAGGACAAGATGTTACAGACCTGCAGCTGTGTTTGTTTCATTCACACATGTTTAACACTTCTCTCAAACTGAAAACACTCTGTTCCACCTTGTGATGTCATCATGTGGTGATACAGGAAGTGCTCCACTGTGTTTTTAAACTCCACACACCTTCACTAGAATCATTTGGATCATTTGGAATTTCCAATCTCTGCTGAACTAAAGGTAAAAGGAGCTGTTCACTTGAAAACTACCACTTCATGACATCACAAGGTGGAACAGAGCATTTAGAGCTTTGGAGATGTAGACAGACTAATAATAAAGTGTTACTCAAACATGTGTGAATGAAACAAAACACAACTCCAGGTCTGTAGGTCTGCAGATGACTTAAAGCTCAAGAGTCAGTTTTGGTTAAACACAGGAGCTTTAAAGGTGAATCCTCTGAGACGTCCTCAGCTACGAAGCTTCTTGTGATTTTTGCCTGAAAGAAACTGAAACATAAATGTTGTGTGTAAAATAAATGTTAAAGTCACTACTGCAGAAATCTGACATTAGTGACATTAGATTTAACTTAGTGAAAATCACACATTTGGCTCTGAACCCGACTTCTCTCTGTGAAGAACGACTGAAGACAAACTGTAGAAGCAGCAGCTCAAGACCATGAGGCACCAACATCACAGGCTGAGAAAATATAAGACATTAAACTGTCTCACACACAACACAACACAACACACACA
>JACM01079157.1:0-17299 GCA_000787095.1 Periophthalmodon schlosseri
TGTAACAGGAGATATTTACACAGAAAGTCGGTACATGAAGGTTTTTTGAGTTTTAATTTAAGACACGCTTTTTTTCAAACTGTGCCTGAAAATCGACACAAACACGGCATCAACACGGGATGAACATACCTGCAGGTTTAGAAAATAAAACAGCACCAACACAGGCCATCTGCTTTTATTTCCTCTAAAAGCTTTTGTCTTTTTACATTGACTAAGTTATTCCCGCTGCCGCACCAGTGTCGTACCATCGGTTCATTAATGCCAAACTTAGGTGCAGTGACTCTATTTCCTTCTTTGAGGCCAGATCCATTGCCTTTAACTTAAAAGCTGCATCATCTGCATTTCTTCATGTGTTTTCCGTGATGAGGGTGTGGCATGATGAGCAAAATGACAGTTCAAAATCAAAGCTAGTGTATTCTGCACCCCACGTCTGTCTCACTTTTGCGTTTACTGCTAGAGAGTGCCCCCTGGAGGCTGTTAGCCAGTAAAAATCTATAAATTAGCCGCACCGTTGTATAGGCTGCAGGACCGTTTTATGGATATTAACTAGCATGTAGCTGGTTAACCTCTGCAATGCCTTTGAACTCGTAATACTTGACGTTTTTGAAAAGTCTATGGGAAAAATTAATGAAAAATTTACTTTGGGAACCAGAGCAGACGTCGAAGTGGGCGGGACTGTTGACCGCCATAAGATAGTAATTTACAACATGGATGGAAATGGTAAAATAATTATATTCATTTAAATTTTTTTGGAAAAATAATCAAACGAGGAAGACAGATCGAGGTACCATCGCGGGTCGAACAATTGGACGTTACATTGATATTTACACAGTCCCCCCCCAAAAAACGCTTGCAGCTTTCAGTACAGTCCAGGTCAAGGCAAGCCGAGTGATGTCGAGGAGATGACTCCATATTGCATTGGAATTGAACATAAATATACTGGGATACTCAGGATTCCACGCAACATTCTATTGTCTTTTGAAGATGTAGAAAGTTAGAAAAAACATTGGTCGGTTTGGTAAAGGAACACATGTACAGAAAGAGAGTCCAAATCCAAAGTGGAACACAGACAGGTTCCGAATGGTGGAGAACGACGATGCTCCAAACCAGGACAAATCAGAACATTTCTTCTAAAGGTCATTCAGGTCTTCAGCTCTCAATCATCTGCAAGTGAAGAGAAGAACACGGTCAGTGGGACATTTTATATACTATATGGATACTGTAACAACCACTCCAATAATGGCACTATCTCAACACCCCGGCTGTGTCCGAATGTCCCCCCAACCCCTCATTCACTACACAGCCCCGCAATCTTTAGTAGACTCTATAGAGCCTCGTAGAGAGATTTGGACACACAGCTCACTACATTCAGGTCATGTGATCCTGGCATCTGCGTGAAAAAAAGTCCAAAGGCTAAAATAATGGTCAGATTCGACTGGTACAAGTCTTTATGGACTAATAATAATCATACCAGGTTTTGTTACGATGGATTTCACATAAACGGACTGGATTATTCTGCTTTTTTTCTGAGCTGTGGAAGTCTAATCTCTTTGAAGAGCCCAACTAAGGTAAGCCTCTAATACTAGCAACTTTACACCATAGAGGTTTATTTAAGAGTGTTTTATTCATAATCAGGATCACAGTGCTGAGTTAAACAGCTTCTATCTGCTTCATTCAGTTGTTAAAGTTAAAGTCCTGTCACCTGTCGCTATTGTTTTTCTGACCCTCACAATGCATTGTGGTCTGTATAGACCGGTCTAGTGACCTCAAGGTACATTGTGGGAAATTTTGAGTGCACCATATTTTCCCTCACTCATATTTGGACACCACTTAAGAGACTTAATGGACACCCTGTATATTAATCCATAGAGTGCCAGTGACTGATCATACCTAAATCCACCCTGACAGCAGAGTGTATCGTCCCTCAGTCTTACCTCCCGCTCCTCCTCTCCTGGTGTGAAGGCCCCTGTGGTGCTGAGGCTCATATCTGCGGGAGGGTTCCTGCGCCCGGGGCCCCCCTCCCCTCTCCTGCGGCCCCCGGACCCCCTGGAGGACATGGAGCTGGAGGAGCTGGGGTCCCGGGGGCTGTTCACTGAGGGGAACTGTGGTCTGCTGTAGGGCATGATGTCCTCTGAGCCTGGGGGAGACGAGGGACAGGCACATGAGAATACGTAATAGGCTGTATACCCCTAGGTCAGTCTATATGGACTACACAGCCGGCCAAAAGTTTGGACACACTTTTACATTTCTTTTTCTTCTTTTTTTCCATGACTATTTACACTGTAGATTCTCACTGAAGCATCAAAACTATGAATGAACTCATATCGAATGTTTTAAAAATATCCACCCTTTGCTTTGAACCCTGGCTTGCACTTTTGTCACGGCACAAAAGACCCTGACGCGCCACAGCTGTGAAGTGAAAACAATTTCAGGAGACTTCATCATGAAGCTCATTGAGAGAAGGAAGACTCTGGGGATTTGAATATAAAATATACAAAAATATATTTACATACTTTTTTTTTTCTTTGCTACATAATGCCACATATTTTGCTTCATATATTTGATGTCTTCTGTGTGTATATAAATGTAGAAAGTAGTAAACATAAAGGAAACACTGAATGAATGGGTGTGTTCAAACATTTGACTGGTAGTATGTGTATCAGTGTTTGGCGTTAGAGTTCATTGTTAAAAACTTGTACAAAAATTGTATATTTAAAAGTAAAAGTTTCTAAAATGCACAAGTTGTAGTGTATTGTTTCCAGCTCTTGTATGTTTACGAAAAATTGTCGTGTTGGAGCATGGGTGACGTAGGCTTGTGGGCGAAGCACTGGACAGAATCTTACAGCTAACTTTAAGGTGAATAGGGTCCAGGAGAGATCGCTAGATTACTCAAACATGCATGGATGACATTTAAAACCTCTTCAGGCCATGTTTTGATGAGGGAACAATGTTATAACATGGGAGAAAGCTAAAAAAAAAGTACATTTTGCACAATACCCTCTCTTTAAGTTTTCTCCTCTTTTGGGGCAGCCCTCATTTACAACTGAGCTATTGTTTAGTCCCATTTTAGACCAGTTTTAGTCTAGGTTAAACCTGATATCGTCCTGTTTCAGTGGTGTTTTAGATCTGGTGGTACCAAATATTTTCTTGTGTTGTACTTGGTAGGAAAGATTTCAGAACCACTATTATAAATATTAAAACAATGTTATAAGGGTCTTTGTTCAGTACTCTTTTTTTATTCTGAATGAATTATTTGGAAAATCAGTGATGCCGTATTTATCCAATATTGAATTAGGCTCCTGTCTCCTGCCTAATAGTCTGAGGCCTATTCCTTTGTGTGTCTGTACCTGTGTGTTGCCGGGCCTTGTTCCCTTTGCCTCCCTGGTTCACTGCTTTGTCCGGGCTCTCCCTCCTCTCCGCAGACCCGCTCCTCTGGTCAGTCCTCGGGTCACTCCTCTGGTCAGACGGGTCTCTGGGTCGGTAGCTGCTGCCCCCTCCCCCTCTCCTCTCCCCGGCCTTCGGAGACACCACCCCCCTCCCCTCCATGGCTGCCTTGGAGGGGTGTGTGGGAGACTTGAGCACTGCTGGAGGAGGGATGGGAGGAGGTGGGAGATCTGGACAGAGAGACAGAGGAAAGAAGAGATATTTATATTTTTATTATTAGGTAAAGATGAGAAAAACGTTTGTACTCTTTACTCTGTCTGTGGATTGTATGCAACTGTTGGCCTAACCTGCCCAAGAAACTAAACTTATACAGAGCGCTGATTTCATGGCGATAAAGCAGAGAGTCTAGCAGGTCAAATTATTAGTCCTATGCGGCTTACAAGTTACAGGTCAGATCTGTGGAAAAGCAATTCTACTCACCTGTTAAATGCAACATACACTTGAATGTTCAACACACTATGGTATTGCCCATTCCTGTCCCGCTATGCCTCCATTGTAGGGAGTATTATAATCTGATGTAGGCCAGATGACAAGGACTGAATTGCCAGTGTCCTCGGCACAGCAGTGCAATTTCTCTGTCAGTGTGGAACTTTCTAGGCCAAGCAATAACCTCTCCATGGAGACAAGCAGATAATGGAGGTCAAAATAAATACAAGAATGCAGCCAAAGGATACCCCAAAAGTAACTACGTTTACAACGGGCTCGTGTGTGTGTTGGTGGTGGTCAGAGGGGCTGATGGTGCAGATTGGCAGCCTCACTTCAGTCAGCCTGCCCCAGGGCAGCTGTGGCTACAATAGAATCTTCATTGAGTATAGAGTGAATGAATAATACTACAGTTGAGTGCTTTGAGAGGCTTTAACAACCACATTAGTGTAAGGCAGTGTTTCCCAATCAGGGGCAGGGGGACCCCAGGGGGTACATGAACACTAGCCAGGGGGTACAGATACTCTGCTGCCCAAGTCCCTTTTCTCACTCTGATGTTGAGGCACAGGCTGTTTCCACATGTTCTCATCCAACATTTTTTTTTTTTTCTTTCACAAATAGCTGCTCATACAACAGTGCATGGCACAAAGGGCATTTTCCTAAAACTAGAGGAAACACCTAAAATGCAGTTGATAAAGATATAGATATAACAGGACTATTAAATATTCTACAAAGCTTCATTACATGATATAACTAAGGTCATAACTGCTCACATCATGAGGGACTGTTGTGTCTGAATTCATATTAAGTAATTAAGATATTCTATTTCTGTGGTCTCTCCCTGATCATATCCTCCTCCGCTCCAGCTGAACACCACCAGACCAGTGCTGAGGTGGCTGCTCTGGTTTTAATATCTCTGCTTCCCTCCAGAGTGCTGCTGCGATCAATGTTACTGCGCGTGAGATACGGCCCCACAGCTGCCACGATTTATGCCCAAGACCAGGCACTGTCCACGGGCTTGTGAAAGTGAGAGAGGGCCCTGCTACAGGAGCTTAATGAGACGACCAAGGCCACGCTCCGGGAGAGAGGGAGGGAGGGGATGGAAAGATATTTCAAAGACATTGAAGGATGAGAGAAGAGAGGAAGGGAGAAGAGGAGAGAGGGATTGGGAGGTAGAGCTTGCTTAAAATGTTTTTGTATTTTTGCCATTAAAGAGGGGGTATTGCACAAAATCGATTTTTTGGAGCTTTCTACCATGTTATAACCATGTTCCCTCATCAAAAACATGCAGGTTTTTGATGTCATCCATGCATGTTTGAGTAATTTAGCAATCTCTCCTGGGCCTTTAGCATGTTACAATGCTGTTACCTCCTCAAAAACACACCTGGAGTTTTGTTTTGTTTCATTCACACATATTTGAGTAACCCTTTATTATTAGTCTGTCTACATCTCCAAAGCTCAAAATGCTCTGTTCCACCTTGTGGTGTCATGAAGTAGTTTTCAAATGAATAGCTACCTTTTACCTTCAGTTCAGTAAAGTTTGGGAAATCCAGGGCTGAAATCATCCAAATGATTCTAGTGGAACATTTCCTGTATTGCCACATGACATCATGAGGTGGAACAGAGTGTTTTCCTTTTAAGAAATAAACTCAGCCTAAATATGCAGAGTTTGTGTGTCAAACATGAGGTATGTTTGTGATGAGGAAACAACATTATAACATAGATCAGAAAATAACAGCCTAATAAACAGCTCCATATAACGCATTTATACACATAGTAAATCTGTAACATATAAACCAACTCACTCTTTATTTATATATGCTGTGTTGCTATTGGAAATTTCATTAAATCCTGTTGCTTCACCTCTGCACCAGTCTACGGGGGCACAGGCAGGATGTGGGGTGAGGAGGGGGCTTAGGAGGGGGTGAGGAGGGAGAGAGGAGGGGGGGGGCCGGTGAGGAGGGGGCTTAGGAGGGGGTGAGGAGGGAGAGAGGAGGGGGGCGGCCAGGCAATAACATCTAAACGAAAAACAATCCATTCAGATCAAATGCAATCAGCGGGGGGCCTGATGGACAGACAGCCGAGCCCCAAAAGGACAGTGAGGAGTGGGCAGGAGAGGAGACAAGTGCAGGGGAGAGATCCAGGATGTAAGGGTTTATGTGGGGTTGAGGCGGGGGTTAGGTGGGGGGTAGGTGAGGGTGGGGTAGGGGTCCTCTGGCTCCCATGCAGTGAGCTGGATATTGGATCTCTCTGTCAAGTGCCTCCACACTCAAAGACAGCTGAGCCAGAGACAGAAGCTGGAGCAGGCATCACAGGGCCACAGAGGTAAGGCTGTTTAAGTTTAATGTAACATAGTGTATCATATGTATTTGATTTGTCCCGGTGGTCACCTGGTGTAGGGCTGCTGTGCAGTTGTGCTGTAAATGGAGGAGCAGTCAGAGATTCTTTAGCCTTTTCTGTGATGGTTAATGCCTAAAACATGAGCACATTTGTCAGATTGAATCACCCAGTCTCAGTGACTGCTCATGTTTTTCCATTTAAACATTTAATGTGGATCCAAAATAGTTAAATAATTTGTCATGTCCTTAGGCAAGACACTTCATCACCTTGCCCAGTATGAATGTGGTGCGCGAGTGTTGATGGTGGTGGGTGGGGCCGTTGGCACAGCCTCACTTCCATCAGTCTGCCCCAGGGCAGGTGTGGCTTCCAACAGTATCTTATCACAACCAAGTATGGACTACAGTGTAGTATTATAAGACATGTTAAACCAATGGAATTTACCACCAGCCCACAACTCCTACAAAGAGGCTTTAGCTGGTTTATTTGTCACCTGTCCCATTTCATGTTAATAAACCAATACCAGGTGCCACAGGGGAGCGCCAGCTGTTGTTATGTCCTTAGGCAAGACACTTTACCCACATTGCCTAGTGTGAATGTGGTTTGTAGGTCAGAGTTGGTGGTTACAGGGGCAGATTGGCAGCCTCGCTTCAGTCAGTCTGCCCCAGGGCAACTATGGCTACAATAGTAACTTACCACCAGCAAGTGTGGAGTGAATGACAGTGATTTTTAGCGTCTGGAAAAGCGCTGTATAACATTATTGCATTATTAGTATTATATGATTATGTCAAATGTATAAATTAATGTAATTTACCACCAGTGTGCAACTCCTAAAACATGTCCCATTTTATCGGAAACGAGCAAAGCAGTCCATTCCATACCGTCGCAAACTGAGTATTTCTTATAATCTCCTGAACATAATCTGAAACCACTGTGGCACCACTTAGCCACATCAGAGCTGCTCGTGGTATTTAGCTCTTGTTGCGTTCATACTTAGCCTTGAACTTAGCATCGAGCTGTGAGCCAGAACACCTGGGTACGTTTCATTAGAGCCGCCCCAGTGACAGTGCACCGAAACTGGGCACGACTCCCGGGACATGAGCCCCCCTCTGGAGGCCAGCCACCAGCCGCTGTGGCCTGCTCGGAGCTGGGGAAGATTAGGACTGGAGCCATGCGTGCGCGCCTATCCACACTACAGGAGGTGATTAAAAGTCTGGCTCGTGATATAGGCAGTTATTGGAGAACTAGACTTTGTACTTCCATTAGAGCGAATGAGAGTGCCACTGATACAAAGTGCCCATCTGCCGTGGACTTGATCAGCTAACGCGCCGGGTCTTTGTGGGATATGGTGATAAAAAGGTTTGCTGGTTCCTGGAGGAGGGCCAGACTGTTAAAAGACTCCAGTGCCAAAGCAGTGCAGGAGCTGAGGAGGCAAAGTGTGAGGCGAGTAGAGTGGTGAATACTGTTACTCAAATAGGAGGAGTCGTAAATGTTCTACTTACTCAAGTAAGAGCAAAAAAGGTAAACTGTATCTATCATGAGATAAACTGTATACAAAATGTAAAATTTTTTACAAACATTGTTTTATTTATACTCACTCCTGGGCAGGTAACTATTGAAAAAAAAAGAGTTTGTCTCAGTGAGGTATGCCTGGTTAAAGAGGGGTATTTTACTTCTATGGGGTATTAATTGCTATTACATATTTAGATCACCATGTTTCCTTTTATTGTTTTGAAAATGACATCAACCTCCTCAGGCATATTTTTAATGAGAGAACAATGTTATAATATGGTAGAAAGCCCCAAAAAGTCGATTTTGCATAATACCCCCTCTTTAAATAAAAGGCCAAATCAAATAAAAACAAAAGGTTCATGGATAGAAAAAAAAAATAAACAAAACATATACAGTATTTTGTAATATCTTTAATATCTGAAATATATCCTTAAGGTGGACTATGTAACTTTTACACAGTAAACATGCATTCTTACTGTACCCCGGGTAGATTAGCAACCACCATGGTTAATGGGGTTTCCAATAAAAATCTCTCCACAGATCTGACTTGGCACTCCTTGTCGCCATTGATACAAAAGCCATGAAACATTCCAGGAAAAGCAATAACATCTCTACGGAGACCAGGAGGTGGAGACTTTCTCATAGTGAGGAGTGTGGTAAAAATATGCCAGAACTGCACAATTTCTTACCCAAGCTAATACCCAGGCTAGTAAATAAAACATCAACCTCTCACCAGTGTGATTGCTAAGCTAATAAATGTGTTTAATTATTTATTTTGCATCTGCTGCTAGCTTCCTTTTCATTTAGCAGGTCCTATTGACATAGCCAGTATAGACAACACCCACTAACGCCATGAAATCAACAGTTCAATGTGTTATCCAATTCCTTTAGATGCTTCACCATTAAACAGAGTAAACCCGGCTGCAGACAGTACCTTCGTTGTACGGGTCACGCCTCTGCCCTCCTGGGTGCTGCTTCTGCTTCTTAGGAGGCCTCCTCTGGACCGCCGCCATGCTCATGTTACTGTCTGTGGACACGGGGCTGGCTGGACGCACACCTGGCCCTGCTATTTGGTATTTTCGTGCTGGAAGAAGAAATGGTGTTATTCATTTGTAATATTCAAAGTTTTCAATGTGTTTATTTTCAGTGTGTTTCTGGTTTAGCCTATAAAGCTGAACTAAGTAACTTTAACTTTTCCACCACCTGCTTGTTATTGCTTGGCCATAATTTTCTACAATATGTTATTAAACTTCTTGCTAATAAACTTCTAGGGGCAGGGGCAGGTTAAACAGACTAGCTCTTTTGCTATGTTGTTTACCACACTCCCCTTCCCTGTCTACACCCACCTGAGTTGGTCCCACACTCGGGGCCCTGCGTGCTGCCGGGATACTTGTGCCCGACCCGGAGCCCTTGGTACTCCGCTGCCGCCGCCACGGCCTGCGCGAAGTCCGTGTCAGTGAAGAAGGACCCATCGGAGGAGCTGACCGCGCTGGACCGACCCGATGATGCATTATCCTCCTCGGACGCCGACCCCCACCCGTTCACCATGGAGCCCGTTACGGAGCTCTCCAGGTCCCCCATGCTGGAGGCGGGGGTCTGCTCCAGGCCCCTGAGCAGCAGGCGGCGCGGGTGGGTGTGCAGGTGGGGGGGCTGGGCGTGCGGGTGGAGGTGCGGGTGGTGGTGGTAGTGCATTTTGGCCACCTCCGCGTCCGTGCGGGTAAGGGGCGGGTGGTGGTGGTAGTGCATTTTGGCCACCTCCGCGTCCGTGTCGTCGCCCTCCTCCCCTTCTGGGATGTCCTCTTCGGTCTCGTCCAGCCCGTCTGTGTCCAAGGCGAGTGGGCTGCTGATGTAGCTATACGTGTGGGAGGGGCTATGAGGGCGCGGAGGGGGCGGCGGGCTCATTCCGTGACGTCTGCAAAGAACAATCAAATACATGAGTTTTAACTTCTACATATTATTTTACACTACACTAAAGGTGCATTACGCAACTTTTCTGGTAGAGGGTCTGGGCCTGCTTGTCTCCATGGAGATGTTATTGTTTTCTCCAGAATGTTCCACAGTATGGCATAAAAGCAGAACTAAGTAAGTTACTCATTAAAAGTTTGTAAGTCCCTGTGATGGCTTGCAATATGGCCGACATGACCAGAAGAGAAGTCTCCTGGAAAACCCTGGCTTTTTTTTTTTTATATATATATTTGGATTACACTGCCTTATTTCAATTAAAAAAAAAAAAAAAAAAGCGCTTTTGAGTCTGTTCCCCGATGGTGTATTCTCATAAGGGAACTGCAGGGGGAGCGCTATTGTTTATTTTGATCCCCATCAGCATCTACGTTGTACTGCGTCAGCTACACTTCCCGGGGTCATTTTACATTTTTGTTACAGTTCACAATCATACTCACAATCATTCAACTATCTCTGTCAAGATGCAAGATAGGGCATTTTGACACTTGTCGTTGACGTGGACTTGGGTTGGTCCTGTTCCTTATTTGGTTCTGGTCTAGTCCAGGTTTAGTTTTTGGGTTTAGTTCTGGTTTAGTCCCAGTTTGAATGTGCAAGTGTGAACGCACCCATAGAGATGAATTAGTCTATACTGTGGAACATTTCAGGAAAACCAACAACATCCTCAAAAAAACTGTTTTTGTTGTTTCTCCTTTACTGAGGTTGTGACAGGTTATATAGTGGCTGATACGTTTGTCATCTTAATTTCTTTCAGTAGTCGACAAAAGCACGTAATGTAGTTTTACAAAAATCCATTTTCGACAGGGTGGCCCTTTGTGAACTTGTATTTGGCTGATTTGTATTACTTTGAGTCAAGTGGAAGAAAATTAAAAGTCTACAGCCGCTCTGAAATGGTTCTGTGTGAGAAGCAATCCATCTGCAGAGTGACAGGTGCGGCGTTAACAGCCCGCTACAGGTGAATGTTAAGGAGGAGAGGCGTTCAGTATTCCATGTTTCTGCCAGGCTCCAGTCTGCAGTCCAAAGCATTCTCCTCTTTGTTTGGGTTCAGCGTGAGTTACAATATGACCTGTTTAGTTAAGTCCGAGTTAAAGTGGACCTATTGTGCAAAATGGACTTTCCAGAGCTTTTAATCATGTTATACTTGTTTTCTTCTCATTGACCCTCTGAAGTTGTATTTGAAGTGATTCATGTTTGAGTAATCGTTATTCTGCTGTATTCAAGACGTCAGTGCTCTGATCCAGCCCCGTTTTCACCTCCTCCAGTACACGCCCACTGTGACGTACACACTTCGCTCTCCAATTTTATTTACTGCTCCATTGGGCACCGCAGTTTTCTAATGCAGAAGTCAGTGGACTTGCTTCTTTTATTTATTTATTTATTCATTTATTTTTTGATGAATATTGTGATTTAAATTGTGCAAATTATAACATAGTGATCCATAAGTGTCATAGATTATAATTATAGTGCAGACACAAGCACAATAAGTGATAAGCTTATAAAAGCAAATTGTTGCATGTCAGTCCTGGACACATCTACAGCCTGGCTATCCTGCTTTAAACATAGTTTAGTCCTCGTTCAGTCCTGGGTTAGTGCTGGTTCAATCTTTTCTGTTGGTCAAATCAACAGTTTTGATTTTGGACTTTACAAAAAAAAAAAAAAAAAAAAAAAAGTCTAGTCCAAGTAGAATCTGTAGGTTCACCAATCGTTGGGGTGGACAGTAGGGAGCAAATAAAATGAAAAAAAAAAACATGTAGAATAAATAATTGGGAGAACTTTCTCCAAATGCAGGGTGCAGCCATGTTCGATTTTGTCATTTTGATTCTGAAATGTACTTCGACTTTCCCAGCCTGAATTCTAAGATTGCGGAGCACCATTTGTTTGCCAAAAATGAAACCAAAACCAAAACGAAGGACTCATCCCTGCCTCACCTGCGCTCGTGGCTGTCGTGCGGGTCGTGGAGCATAGGCTGTAGCTCCTCCTGGGGTGAGGGGGTGAGGGTGGCTGTGGACTGGTGGCTGTAGGACACTGCCGCGGGGGAGGAGGCGGCCCCTCTGATGGGTGGTGTAGGCCCCCTCTCCATCTCCTCCTCCTCCAGCTCGTCGGGCTGCAGGTACATGTGTGAGGGGGTCATGGGGCACTGCATGTCCGGGTCACAGCTGGATAAACAGAACACATGCTCTTAGGAATCAAAGGGTAAAAAAGGTTCATCATTGAAAATAAACATTGAGTTTGAGTCTCCCTTTCCTTTGCTCTCTGTGCAAAGTCACTCCCCCTTCAGAGCGCTATCAAAACACAATCAGCTGCATCCCACTAATGAAACTACTGCACATCACATCAGGTTTGTCAAGTTGCTGTGTACAGTTTTGTATCATGTTTTGTATATTTATGGAGAGTTGTCGTGCAGGAGCATGGGTGATGTAGGCTTGCGGGCGGAGCATTGCACAGAATCTTACAGCTAACTGAAAGGAGAGTTATATATATGCACCAGGTTCCGTACCTGTCTTGCATGGTCATGGCGTAGTCGTCGGCGGTGCGCCCGGGGGGTGGGTTAGCGGGGGGCGGGGGCAGCAGGTCAGCCCAGTTCATTGTGCTTTGTTTGGGCAGTTTGGGCGTCCGCATGCCCTTCTTCTGGCCCTGGCTTCCTGCTCCAGAACAAAAGAAAGACTCGAGTCAATCATGCAATTCAAAGGCAAATAGCACAGAAGAGATGGAAGTATAAAGTAAATAAACTGAGATGTCAAATACTTCAGACTACTGCAATATAAGGTGAAATAAAGATGTTGAACGATGCGCTGTTCTGTGTACAAGTCCTCCAATTTAGAATAAATGGACAAAAATAATTGCCCCAAAAATGTATTTGAAACACTCAAAAACAGTCCTTAAAAGTCCTCAAAAGGTCACGTATATACTTTGAGATGTTTCTTGTAAAGATCGTAGATACAAGAATAAAGTCGTACTGTACTGTCTACATTATAGTGATATATTTACTATACTTTTTGACTCAATAATTTATAATAAAACAATAAAAGTATATGTTTTACATATACTAGTGAAATTCTCTCAAAATAAAACCAAGACTAAATCATTGGTCTTAATAAGAGAAAGGGAAAAAACATATTTAATTAATTTAATTTAAAGTCTTATTTAACATTTGCCTGGATCCAGAACACACACTTCAATACTTTATGAAAAATGTGAGTCTGGTCACCAGTGAATCTTCCTGTTTTCAAATGTGCGTGATTGACAGGTGGATTAACCAATCAGGGACACACATGGTCCGTCCGTATCGGAAATAATTGAAAAAATACACAGGGGCTGAAAAACATGGTGGATTTCTGCAGAATCATTGAGCGAAGCCTAAACTCTGTTAATTTGAGGTGAGAGAAATGTGATTTTATTTGTAAATCACAGGCGACCAATGAGCTCCTTCATTTCACATGTGTCACTGAAATAAACAGATCTGATTGGACGATCACGTTTGACCGGGCTTGAGACGTAACAGAGGACGTGGGGAACAGACTGATAGCAATCTGTATAAAAAATACAGAGATCATTCTGGATTTGTCAGGCAAATTTAACATAAAAAACAGTACATTTTTGTCAGATGGAGAACCTTTGTGTTATTGCGATGCATTTAGTGTGTTGGGATATCGATTATTGCATTAATTAACGTTACAGTATTGATACATTTGCGATATATTGTGCAGCCCTTTTTCCATCTGAGAGAAGGACACCACCACATTCTGTATATTATATCCCCGAGTGGCTGCTAGTCGTAACATGAACAAACTCATTTAGCAAAGAAAACTCCCAATAACATATTAACTGGAGAAATAATTTTACACAAGAGAGTGCAGAGACTAAGGCGGCCCCTCGTCGCGCCCGGTGCTTTCAAACCTCTTGCTTGTTAATTGATGTAGAAAAACTATAAAGCAGCAATTTTCCCCCCGTGCCCAAAAGGTTTTCTGAGGAAATGGCACGAACGGCTCCAATTAAACCAAACTATTAAGAGTCCGGAGCAATGAGCTGTGAGGTGCGGCGAGCGTTCGAACGGCTTTTGGGTTTTAATAACTGCAAAGTTCCAGCGCGCAGCAGAATTGATATGTGGCATTAGCGTAGCAGCCTAGCATGTCGTCTGCAGCGCGTCGCCATTTGTACTTGTCCACCCGCGGACATTAGCGCACAACCAGATTACTGCTCCAATTATGCTAACGTAAATGAAGGATAGCTACGCAACATGAAGGAGGCAAAATGTGCGGAAAGGAACAGACCAAAAGGACAATAACTTGAATTCAGAAGCTTACGGTGAGTAGTTAAGGTTAGGTTGGAAATCTGTCCTCTGCTTTTGACCAGTTCTACTATGCCACTGGGCTGGGTAAGGACTACTGTAGCTGGAGAATTTTGTTTGATGCAGGAAACCGGAGTGTCAGGAGGATGCAAACTCCACACAGAAAGGCCTGGGCGACCCGGGAAATCGAACCCCACACCTTCTTGCTGTGAGGCGTGAGGGCTAGCCACTCAGCCACAAAAAAAATACCATCAAAAATATATATCATTCAAAACATTTCACATCTGTTTAATCCTAAGCAAGCATCATTTAACATATTTTCAGGAATTATACTTAAAAATGTAACAGGTGAAGTTATAAAGTAATTTCTGTATTTAAACTCCACAGGCAGATCATAAAAAAAATAAAAATAAAAAGAAGAAATTTGAAAAATCTGTCATATATCTATTATTTAGGTCCAATAAGCAAGGAAATATAAACAAGTTTTTATTCAAGTATTTAACAAATGATAATGTAACTTGTTTATTTCATTGGATTGAACAACCAGACGATAAAGTAAAACCTTGTCCCAGCGTCTGACCAGCGGCGAGTGTGGGTCAAACGCTGGGACATGCCTTGTGTTTATGTTTTAGAATCTCTCCTGGCATCTCTGTTTGAACTGCGGTTTAAGATAAGGCGACATGGAAATTAATCACATTACCATTTTAAAGCACGCCTTATTAACTTCTCATACTGATTTATTGCTTTTGAGGAAAATTGTTTTTTAAATTACAGTGGGGGAAGGAGAGATGATACGGTTCATACCAACAAGAGAAAAAATGAGAGGAAAGAAATAAATAAAACTGTGAATTATAATTTGAATGACGGAGAGACGCAGGTGCTAATTTTTTTATGAGCTAAGGATGCTATTGTTGGATAAGAAAGGCAGTGAATGTTATGGTACAATCAAAATGATGTTCATTTTGAGCGGCTTCATAACATAATTACATGGTAACCACTTTGTTTCATTTACACAGATTTGGTATCAATAGGGGCCATTAAAGCTAGTACATTTCCAAAAAGTGAAAATAAAATAATGAAATACAGAAAGAAGCCTATTGTCAGATTTCATCCCATTCATACAAATGCACTGAATTTATCATGGCTTAGAGCTGGCACATATCTGGAGGCATATTCATACCCAATGAGTCTACCCATTCAAGACAAAACCATGGCTAGAGTATATATTTTGTCTTTTGCAACTAAATTTGAACCAGACTTTGATTCTGCCAGCTGTACGGAGCAGTGGTAGTAGCTCTGAGACAGACTTTTGAGTAACTAGTTGAGGGATTAGGCTTTTTTGGATGAAGTTGAAAGGGGAAACTACACACCTTGAAGAAACCCACCTACACACATTCATATACAGTTCAATAAGAATAACAACAATAGCAAAATAAAAATACCAAAATGATGAGCCTGACAGCAGCAGTTACAGAGAGAGGGGCGACAATTTTCCAATGCACAGTGAATTGGAGCCAGAGTCAATGGAGCCGGAAGTGCGCCCATGCTCACTTCCTATTTGGAACACGGGGGCTAACAGGTTAGCTATGTCCGTTTATATATACGGCATATGGTGTTACCTGAGGTACTGCTGCTGCCCCGGTCCGAGCTGTTGTAGGACCCCCCGGTGTGGCTGTCGTGGGGCTGGTTGTAAGGGATGGTGGCCGGCATTGGGCTGTCCCCTCCTCTGTAGCGGTCTGGGCAATGGACAAAGACAGGACAAATTCACAAGAATCCTTACATCATTTTTGTCATTCTAGAATTTGATGTTAACAAATCAGATGGATGGCAGCTGCAATAACTTTTGTAACTTCTTTTTTTATTAAAGGCTCTGTACCTGATTTTTTTCTGTCTTAAAAACATGAAGACAGAAGTAGTTTATTTTAAACAGTTTGCAGTGGTCCAATATTATTTCTTACTTACCTTATGCATTCTGAGCATCCTAATTATTCACCATGATGAGTTTATAAGCATTTTTCGCAGAGTTTTGCCATTACAGTAATGCTAACAGCAACTAGTTTGCTAATGTGCACTTCCTGATTATCTGACAAAAAATCTTTATAATTAGATGCAGACAACAGACTTCATTTGACCTCAAGACCTGCTTTTGCAATATATTTGTACTGGGGCCAGACAAATTTAACTCAAATAGATGAGAAAATCAGATACAGGGCCTTTAATTTTTTTTATAAGAAATGAACAGAAAATCTACTATAGTCAAATCTGAGTTTTAAATTGTTGTAATTTTCTTTAAATTATTCTCCAATGATATTCAGATTATACCTCATTGACATACTTCCCCAATGATCAAATTCCACAATATAAAACGATGAAACTATATTTTGTTAGTGAACACAACATGCAGCTCAAGCTCATGCAGTTACTCAAAACTATCAACACATGGATGAAGATCTGGTGATAGCTTTGTTTGACCCCTTTTATTATCTTTGCCATTTCGTCCAAAATGTGCTACCAAAGATAAGCACTGACACTGAGATCACAAAACTGCACAACGTAAACCTTTCAGACCTGCCTAGTTTTATAGATTCAGACATTAAAGAGATTTATAGAGACAAAGACATAGAGATGGAAGAAATTCATTTTGACAGTGATGCAAAGTAACTAAGTACAAAAGTAAAAGTACTGTACTGAGAGCAGGTATTTGTACTTTCTACTCCACTACATTTTGAACAGGACTGAAAAGTACAAACTTTTTTTTATGGTTTAAAGTGTTATTTTTGAGACATTGGTAAACATGCTGACTAAAGGTTATGACCTAAAGTCCTCTCTGAATAAACAAAAATACAAATACATAAAATTCACTAGAAAAATTCATACAATATTCGTATCGCTTTTTTAATCAATATCACAACTTTCACTTTAAATACTTTAACTGATCTAAACAATTTGTGTGAAATACATTTACTCTTTAGTCTTTTAAACGGGTAATGCTTTTACTTAAGTAGATTTTTAATGTAATACTTTTACACACTTAAGTAACCTTTTGCCTCTGCATCTGTACTTTTACTTAAGTAACAAAGCGGAGTACTTCATCTAGCACTGCATTTTTGGAGGCAGGAGTGAAATGACAAACAGGGCATTATGAAAGCAAAGAAAACCAGGAAAAATGGAAGTCTTCCAGAAGCCAGGAAGAAGATGAGTGGAGAAGCTGATGAAGGGTGAAGACTTGTGGAGATGTTTCAAAATGTCCGCCACAACAGATGGTCCACCGCACTCACCCTTGTTCAGCTTGTTCTGCTCCATGATGTTCTGGTGGTGCCCGGGCTTCCAACAGTG
>JACM01065727.1:0-15823 GCA_000787095.1 Periophthalmodon schlosseri
GGGGGGGTAAAAAGAGAGTATATGAGTGCTGTGAAGGATAGAGGCTGTCAGCAGAGGGACCAGACAGTGAATAAAAAAAATGGAAAGAATAGCAATTTGGAGTGGTATTTGGCTGCGGCTGAGTGCTACAGAGGCCCATGTGACGCAGACACCGGCTCCTGCTGCAGCTTTGTTTAGGTGGTTGTTTACATACTCCATAATAAGTGGGTCGCTTTAATTACCATAGTGTTTAACAGTGTTTACAACGCCAAGTCAGGTTAAATGTATACCTCTCACAGACAAATGCATCCAGCATACAGCCGCTCTGCCCCATTAGGGCTATGTGGCTGAGGGAAACAGATGTGTTGTAAAAGCTGCTCTTTGGGTGAAACAGAGACCGCTGCGTGCTGTCTGTATCTAAATATACAGCATTTTTTTATCGTCGGCGAACCAGGATGTAAGACTGGTATGTTGTTAGCAAGTTTGTTGGTAGCGACGCTGAGCTCAGAGTTAGGATGCTGGAATCAGTGAGGAAAGTGACAAATGAGTGTGGACTGCGAACTGTTTAAAATGGACTAGCTGTGTTTTTCACATTTTTATGAGGGTAAAAATTGGATACGGCACCTTGGTAACTTGGTATTTAAGGCACTCTAGTGGTAAAATAGATTATATTTCCCACCTAAACATTTACAGACGTACAACAGCATATGAAAACTGGCAATAACCCTGACCCAGAGACTGTATAAAGAAGTGGACTAAGTGAGTGTGTCGTCACCCGCAGCGTTCGGCTTCGGTCAAATGAAGCTCATCGAGGCTAGAATCCTCCTCTTTTCCTCCTCTTCTCCTATGCTTCTCCTCTGTTCCTCCTCTGCTCCTTCTCTGCTCCTCCTCTGTTCCTCCTGTTTTCCTCCTCTTCTCCTCTGCTTCTCCTCTGTTCCTCCTCTGCTCCTCCTCTGTTCCTCCTCTTTTCCTTCTCTTCTCCTCTGCTTCTCCTCTGTTCCTCCTCTGCTCCTTCTCTGCTCCTCCTCTGTTCCTCCTGTTTTCCTCCTCTTCTCCTCTGCTTCAACCTCAGGGAAAGAAGGTGCTTGATTTGTCAGTTATTATCATCATCATATCTTGATTTACGGACACAATAGCAAAATAAAAACATCAGGATCATGTAGTGCGGGTTAATACGAACATTTAAAAACCAAAATGATGAGTGTGACAGCAGCAGTTACAGAGAGAGGGGCCACAGTTTTTCAATAGAAAGTGAATTGGAGTCAGAGTCGATGAAGCCGGAAACAGACCAAAGCTCACTTCTTATTTGGAACACAGCAGTTGGCAGGTTAGCTATGTCCATTTATATATAACCCTAAATTACAAAGTTTTCTTCCACCCCTTGTGGTTGGAGTTGGTACTATTGTTTTGTGGATCTATAGATGAAAAATGCCTTAAGTCTACTTTTCTGATCTATTTATATGGGCTGTCACAACAACTGAACTGCATGCTAGCTCGGGTAACACTATTTTAATAAGGGCTGGCTTATACTGACACTATCGCACTTACACAGCTGTCTACCTTAGTGCTATAATGAGGATTAATATGTCATTAAGTCCAAAAACGTCTAAATTGTTGCTTTAACTAGATCATGTTTTCTCACGGATTTTTCGAACTTTTTCCCAATGTTCCAGACACTATATGAATTCAGTCTCGGATGTGTCGGATGTGTCGGAGTGTCGGATTCAGTAACGGATACCAGGATAGACTTCAGAAACACAAAGGAATCCGGATGAGGAGAGGAGATAGGAGCGAGGGAGAGAGGGAGCGAGGAAGGAGGTGGAGGTAGAGACAGAGGTTGGACATAATGATGGTAGCAATGGACAGATGAGGCAAGTGCACTAGAGGCAGAACAGAGCAGAGACATGTGCGGCCCCATCGGCGATACAAGAGCAGCGTTACCTGACTATAACAGTGAGTGAATGCGAGCTGCGAAAGAACAGGAAACAGTGGGAGCGAGTTGAGACAGTCATTTCAGCTGTGGAGGTCTTCATAACGCTCACAATGGTAAAGTTATAGTACGTTTGAATACTGGTTTCATGGTAAGAGATGAGAGGTTAGTATGCGTGTCTGAAGGTGATCAAGAGTTGGAAGTATTTTAATACCCAGATACTAATTGATACTGAAAAAAACAGTATCCATACTTGCTCAAATGAGTATGTAGTTCTGACACTAAAGAAAATCACATATAAAAGCCAAAACTGGACCATTCCTGAATAGTTTTAGTGTGGTCTTGGCACAGACTGTATAAAGAAGTGGACTAAGTGAGTGTGACGTCACCCACAGCGTTCAGCTCCAGTCAAATGAAGCTCATCGAGGCTAGAGCGGTTATGGGGTGAATTTGGCGCCGAGTTTCATATTTGGAATTCCGACCGCGCGTATCATAGCAACCAAAGAGCCAATCTGGAGCGAGGCTGTTGATGGTAACGCCCCTTAGCAACGCTGTCAATCAAACTTGTTGCTAATGCTAGCGAGAGTGACCTCGGGGAAAGAGGGCGCCTGATTTGTCTTTTTGTTCATATCCTGATTTACGGGCAAAATAGCGAAATAAAAACACCAGGATCATGTAGAGCGAGTCAATACGAACATTTAAGATCAAAATGACGAGTCTGACAGCAGCAGAGAGAGGGACGACAGTGAATGCAAAGTGAATTGGAGCCAGAGTCGAAGGAGCCGGAAGTGCGCCTATGCTCACTTCTTATTTGGAACACGGTGGCTAGCAGGTTAGCTATGTCCATTTATGTAAACAGTCTATGGGTCTTGGTCTATATCAGAATTAGTACAAGACCTCATGGTAATATTAGAGAAAATACTTATTCAAGATTCCATTCTATTGCCAAAAAAGAGTCGCTATTATCATTGTGGTATCAAAATCAGAGTAATGAAACTTCTTATCAAAATAGAGTTTGAAATTTTAGTATTTATGACAACATTAGCTACACATTTAGGTTCAATAGGCTAATTCTCTGGTGAGGTAATTCTACAATTGCGTTTGGGTGCTACATTGCTAATAGCTGTAAAGGCTAAGAGAAGACGCCACAACATTATGAGGGTGAAAGGGTTAAAATTTATATTTGGTTTCCGTGGAGCACGAACTTGATATGCTCAATCAGTGCAAGTTGTTTTAATCAAAACTGATCAATGCTGCTAATGGAGTGTGGCAGTAGAAGTACTATTTTCCATTGGGCTGTATGGCTTTTTAATTAGCGAACAGTTTTGCAAACACCTCAATTACTGCAAAATGAAATCCACACATCATTTGGTGTGTGCTGCCAGTTGTGAGATTGCATTATTAAAACAGAGCCCATGGGCAGCACACCAGATAATTTGTCCTCAGGCAAAAATGACTTTCAAAATACAAGGACTTACGACTGCAGTTCTGAACAAGTTTGGACACAGCAAAAAATAAATACAACCCATAGTAATAGTCTGGACATCACAAATGAACAAACGCAGCATTGACTTCACTTTTCGGAAACATTAAGCTGTAAGAATACTGCAAGATACAAAAGAATGGGAAAACGGGAAAAATAAATCTTTAATACTGAGTTACTATTGCTGCGTTTCAGATGACATCACCACATTCCATAGGCCAATCATGTTTAATACAGACGGGGGCAGCTAAAATTTATGTTGTTAAAATGCTGATTTGTGTTCTTTGGTCCAGTCGCTAACAAAAATGACCAGGTTCAACGTTTGTGAGTTTACCTTTTGGATATTTCATAACAAAGTACAGCGTAATCAACAGGGAAATCTGGTTCTTGCGCATCCATCTGGGAGTATGACATCATCACATTCTACAATCTGAAAACCACCAATAGATCCAGTAACTGCAAATACATTCTGAGTAACAGTATCCTGATGAAGTTACTTTGTCGTTTAGTTACTTCCCTAAAATCAAAGGAATACGCGGCAGTATTTGATCACAAAATTTAGGCTTCAAACTGGAATATTAGTGAAAAAATATGAAACATCATTCTTGTGGTGAGGCAGGTGTGATTTTTCCTTCTATAATCAGTGATGCAAATGCAGAACAAACAGTGGAACAAACAAAGCTGTTTTTAATCCTATGTTGCGTCGTTACACTATAATTTAAATGCAACTCAATGTAAAAGTTTTCTAAGAGCTCAGAATACAGTTCTCTGATTAGACCATGTGCAAGAAAAAATACATTTTAATGCAAGTGTTCATTCTGTAACTAAATATATTTTCAAAGTATTCTTCCCATCACTGTACAGCTCTCACACATCTACAACATAATGCTTTTAAAACTTTGCAAGCGCATGAAACACATCAAAATGACTCTAGTAAAAACATGTTTCATTTAAGGCTACTATTCCTTCAGAAGGGTACTTAAAGGTTCACTATGTAACTTTTCTGGAGGAGGGTCCATCACCTGCTTGTCTCCATGTGTATCTATGTCCATGGAGACAAGCAGGTGCCACCCCCAGGGCAAGTCACAGGTCTAATTTCCAAGGTATTTTTGGTAATAAAGTAAAATACTGTGAAACATTCCAGGCAAAGCAATACCATCTCCATGACGACAAGCAGGTGGTAGACCATGCACCAGAAAGTCAGTTAGCTAAAAATGGTGCCCCTTTAAGTTTATGTAATTGTTAATAAAAAAACTCCTTGTATCTCCACACCCTGCAGAGGTATTGAAGGTGGTTTGTAACCGCGGGCAACGCTACTCGACAGGAGGTGGATGAGAGCTAAGCTAGCAGGTGTGCACTACAAAATCACTAGCTTCAATAAAGTCTTTTGTCCCTCTGTGCCCGGTGTTAGCCACTCCGCTCCTGCAGAGTGTTCTGTTTCCATTTGTTTACTTACGCAAGGGTTTTTTCCTGAGCTAGCGCCTCCTATATCTCATTTTGGCATTTGCCGCTAAAGTGAGCCACATATCAACACTAAGTCATCTCAAATCAGGCTCAGGGAGGGGAAAAGCTCAGTGTCCATGAAAAATAATATTACATTTTAAGGTCAAGATAAGCACAAGAATTGTCATCAAGGTGGAGAAAAGTCTTTGGACCTCGGCAGATTGAATTTTTACAGATCAAAGATATAGAAATATAGACACTTTTAAACCTGCCACACACTACAGGATAATTTGCCTGATTTAGGACCTGATTTGCTTCATTCTGACTTCATTATGCGTTCCTCGTGTGTAGTGTCTGAGCAACTCTGTGCTGCTCTGTCATATTGTAAATTTGTAATCACAAAACATCACCATGGCAACAGCCAATAACATAGAGCATCAGGTTCAAACGGAGTGACGGACACGGAGATACAAACTCAGGAAAATGGTGGAACTAATTTAAAGTCGACTTTATTACTCAAGTCGTAAAGTTAAACTGCAGAATCTCATCCATATTATCTATTAGAATGTGTCCTCTGCAAATAGTGACCCCCAATCAACAAAACAGGGCTATGAATCCAGTTTGAAGCATTGTTTAAAAAGTAAAAAGGCGAGTGTAGTACCTTAGGTGTGTCTGTTTGCATCCACACAGCGAGGATCAGGCTGAAGCTGCTGCAGATTTACGATAGTGACTCTACTTCCTGTGTCATTTATCTCCAGCCTTCTGTGCATTAAAAGCATTTATCTGAACTACTGCACAACATTTCTAATAATAATAACACAGGTTTGACTTGTATCTAAAGTAGAAGTGCAATGCTCTGATCTTTGGACACTTTACAGTCTCAAAGTTGCTTTACTGTAGACAGGAACCAGCTGACGCCAGGTGAGCGCACAACTTTTGGCTTGTGGTGTACGGTCTCTTCACTGCCATATCCTGCTGCAGTGCTTAAAATCTCATCCGATTCTCCTTGTGTCTGTGGTCTGAGCTTTTTGTTGCACTTTTAAAAATCGTTTACGACTGAAAAATCCTGTAGTGTGTGGCGGGTTTAGGCATTCTAAGAGAATCATGAAATAATACAAAAGGTTATAGGATGAGGACAAAATGCTTAAAAAATAGTATGCTAATGGCTCTTAGCGAGCACTTTTTGGGTCGCCAATCTACGCTAATGACATTTCCGACTACCAATCCCTACCTGACACATCATATTGATACTTTGGCAAGGCACGTTAATGGTCCTGCCGAAGAACACAATGGCAGCATGGATTTATCTAAACTGGAATCCAACCACCAACCGTCCAGTTTTAAGACAACCACTGTCACCCCTTTTATCCCTGGTTGGGCCTAATACCTTTTTAGGATTAAGATTATATAAAATAATAGCATTCCGATATATTTAATACACAAAATAATTCTAAAAAACGCCTTAATTAAATAAGTTCTTTTAATAGTTTCTTTCTGTTGCAAAGATTAGTAGATTAAATGGTTGGAAACGGTCACTAATTGCCAAAGAAGAAAACAAATTTTGGGAAGTGATCCGAAGTGAACACTTTAAGAATGTACTTTTCCATAATAGTGCGAGCCAAGAACATAACTCCGGCCAAGTTAAAAAGAATTAACCCCAGAAATACGCCGTCTTTGAGCGCATATCTGAGCCCTGGGTTCTTATCATTGCGTGACTGGAATACGGCCCGAGCGATAGTCTTGTTGTCCAAGTGGATCCATTGTGTATGGGTGATCTTGATTTGACCCTTTGTTTGTTAATCCCATCCTTCAAAAACCTTTGCAGACAACTGTAATATGAACATCAATATGAAATACACGGGGAGCGAGAGAGATGAGGTTTTGTCTGTCCTCAAATAAACTGTCTCCTTCGATCGATACCTGCCACGGGCCAATATAAGGCTCTGAGCAAAATGTGGACTTTTTCGGACTACAGATGCTCTTTCTTTCCAAGCTTTTTAATGGGGGCTATTTACTTTCCATCACTTTGCACTTACACCTGACTCCATTACTGTGTTGTGCTCTCAAAAGTGTAAGTATAAGCAACAGGTAGGGGGTAAATGGTAAACGGTCACATTTTTATATAGCGTTTTTCCACCTTCAAAGCTCTCAAAGCACGAGTGAGGACAGCTGTGTGGCAAGTCAGACAGTATTGAAAAGACGTATACTGTCCGAATACTTCAACGTGTACACGAGAAAAGAAAGACGAAGTGAGTGAGTTAGCTAAATATTTGGTACTTTTTGTTATTTATATGAAAAAGCAGATTAAAGGGCCCATATTACGCCATTTTCTGATCTAGGTTCTAATGTTGTTTCCTAATCACAAACAGACCTGGAGTTGTGTCTTGTTTCATTCACACGTTTAACACACAAACCCTGCATATTTAGGCTGTGGTGTTCTCTCAAACAGAAAATACTCTGTTCCACCTTGTGATGTCATGTGGTAATACAGGAAGTGCTCCACTGTGTTCTTAAACTCCACACACCTTCACTAGAATCATTTGGATAATTTCAGCCCTAGAATTTTCTACTGAACTAAAGGTAAAAAGTAGCTGTTAACTTGAAAACTACCGCTAAGATGACATCACAAGGTGGAACAGAGTATTTCAGCCTGATGAACCTTTCCTGAATAGCTTTAGAATGATCTTGAGCTGTATCAGAACAAGTATAAGACACATAGACTAGTACACGCCCATGGACCACTATGGAACCTACTGGACGACTGAGGGATTACACAGATACGAGGCCACATGGGAACAGAAAAGAAAGTACTACCATTTAATGCTGAAAATCACATTCTATTGTCTAAACAAAGTGTTTTTTAATTATTGTGGTATCGGAATCGAGTTTGAAATTTTAGTACGGCTACTGCCCTCTGCTGGCAATTGGCATCCACAGACATAAGGCCTCAGATAGAGTAAGTGATTTGAAAACACATGGCTTATCCATCTTTGAAACTGGCAAACTGGTGCTAGAACTGTTGATCATTCTGGCAATACTGATTGTAATTAAAGCCATTCCGTAGATTTTAGACGATAAAAAACATGACTTTGCCACTCCACACCAGAGAATAATGACTGGGCACCACACCAGACCTTAACTCACTGAAAAACTTGGCAAAAATCTTTCAAACTGCAGCCAAAAAATCTATAAAACAGTGTGCGGCGTGCGCCCAAATGGATCTCTGGCTTGTTTCTGCTTTGTGAAACGTTCTTCATCCGAATCGGGGAGAGGAAATATACTAGAAATTGAAACCAAGCTAAGCCATGTTCAGAAGAATGAACATGGCTAATGCACGTGCTAAAACTGCCGATCTCACCGATTTAGAAACTACAACAATCGCCGTTAGTTTCCACATGTTCAGGCAAAGACAGGACACAAACACAAAACAGTTTTTACATCATGCAGAATACTATCTAGGAAATTATTATTTGATTTAGGTTAGCAATTTGAGGACAGAAACACAAGCTGGTTTTAGCAGCATGATCTGGCAACCCAATATAAGCAGCCCATTCGGCTTTATAGATAATTATTGCCTAGACAAACAACCTTCACATAATGCAAAATGATATCTGCAAAATATTTTTTTAAATTTGGATAAGCAATTTGAGGACACAAGCTGGTTTTAGCAGTAGGATGTGGCAACCTAATGTAAGGGGCTCATTCAGCTTTTTAATTGGCTTGAGAACCAAATACGTAGGCCAAAAAAGACAATTTTTACATCATGCAAAATATTATCTAGAATTTGTATTTGTATTTTTTATTTGGATAGGCAATTTGAAGACATGAGTGGGTTTTTAGCAGTAGGATGTGGCAACCCAATGCAGGGGGCTCATTCATCTTTTTAATGATGAACCAAATATATAAGCCAAAACAGACAATTTTGTACATCATGCAAACAGTTTTCTGTAAAGTTATTAGTTCATAAGAATCTAGCTGCTTCTTCTTGCCATCTTGCCAATACAGCACATTTTCAGTTCTATTAAAAACATCAACGAAACAACAAGGAATTGAATTAACTCCCTCAATCCAACGTGCATAGAACAACCAACCTCCCACAAATGTCAGGAAACTCTTGTAATTCTGCTTAACTGGCTCACAAGTCTCAATCTGAGCTCCCCAGCAGTGATTCAGTGGCACTATCTCCCCCATCGACAGGCCAGCAGACTGCAAACATTGAATTGTTCTGTTAAAAGGAGACAACAGGGAGAGGAGGGGCCCATAGGCACAGCGGATCAACATTGGCTTGTGCAACGAAGCCCGCCAAGCCTTAATTGAATTGATAGGGGGCGCCGAGGGAAAAGCAGCTACAGAAAATTAGGCACTCCGGACCAAAAAAAAAAAAAAAAAGTGAAAAACAAAATGGGAAAGGTAGCAGGCTAATAGGGAATCCATGGCTCTACACAGCAAGTGAAAATGAGGAAGATAGCAGGGGAATAATACAGTGGAATTGAAAGTAATAGGTTGAGTTCACTTGAAATGTCAGTCTAAAATGCCAATAGTTGAACACTGAAGGATTTTTTTAATAGAATTTGCCTTTAACTGTCACAATGAAAATATCATAAACTGGTTTATAATTAATATCTATATAAATCTATATATACAAGTAATAAAGTATATGAGTAAAGTTCAACATCTTATCTTTTAGCGTAAAAGACTAAGGTAAAGGTAATCTTAGGGTTGAGGACAGAAACACAAGTTGATTTCAGCAGCACAATTTGGGAACCCAATGCAAGTAGCTCATTTAGCTTTAGAGATAATTAACTTGAACTAAATAAGTAGGCCTAAACAACTTTTACATTATGCTACTTCAACTACTTCTACTACTACTACTACAAAGTGGTGGCATAATTAAATGACAAAGGCATGAATGCTGTCTGTCAAAAAGTGTAATGCTTTGATTTTAAATTTCGTAAACATGACCTGTCTGTGCGCAGAGATACGACGTAAACACAACGCATCAAACACACCTTTTACTGACAACGAATGTAACGCTAATTTTTTCTTGATACATTTTTATGCAGCGTTTTTCCACCTTCAAGCCACTCAAAGCGCTTCACATCCAGAAACCACTCACCCATTCACACACACATTCATACACCAGTGTACGCAGACACTGGGGGCGAGGTGGGTTAAGTGTCTTGCCCAAGGACACAGCGACGGCGTTCATCCGTGGGAGCTGGAATCGCACCACCAGTGATGTTTATATCAAGAGCGGGATTCGAAGCTCCAACCTTCGGATCAGCGGATTATTACATTGGACACGACGGCCAAGCTGCTTATGTTATAATTTGGTGTTTTGGTTCTAAAGATGATTATCCAATCAGGACGCAGAATGAGCCTCAGTGCTAGTGCGGCCTCTGCAGCTCAGTGAGTGAATTCTGGAGGTTTTGAGTTTTCGCCGGAGCTGATTCGGGTTCAGTTGTGATTGGAGCCCTTTTTTAAAACCGTAAGAGTGCGGGATACATACGGTTCCTTTGATGTGGCAAATTTGTGGAGAAAAACGCAAGATGGCAACAAGATGGTGGCGTAACAAAGGCACAAAAGCCAAACCGCAGGACAGAATAATTAGGGTGAGCGAGCGTTCGGCGTGAAAGAGGGATGAGTCTCTTAGTAAATAATGAAGGCGAAAGAAAAACAAGGAAATGAATGGAAGCTAATGAAAAGAAAAAGAGCAGGCAAAGGACTGGGAGCAGAGTGATAGTGGAGTCCCGGCTACAATTAATGCCTCCAGGAACCAAGCGCTCAAGTCACAGGCCCAATAAACAGAACACACACAGCTGAGAACGTACTGCAGAATACAACTACTAAACTACTGCAGAAAACGGGAGAAAAACTTCTGCTAAATAGAAGATCTTACTCCAAAAGTGTTAAAAAAGCTAAATATGTGTGCCAAATGTTTACTGCGTGTTTTGTACTGGTCTGTTTATTCATGAATGGAGCTATTTAAGTAACAGAAATCGGTTCAGTCGGTTCATTTGCCGCACACCGTAAAAGAAAAAAAAAACTGCAGTTATGAAATACTAAATTGATGTGAATTGGTCTATTTCCTATTCCTAATAAATGGGACCGTGTTCGCTCTGAAGCTTGGGTTATACTTTCAATGTGTAGATTCCACGTGGAAATCAGACACACGGAGCCCAGCAGAGAAATGTGGACAGTTTATAGTCACGCAGCTGCAGACAGTACAAATCCACACTAGTACTAAGAAAATCAAAACTATCCAAACTAGTACTAAGAAAATCAAAACTATCCAAACTAGTACTAAGAAAATCAAAACTATCCAAACTAGTACTAAGAAAATCAAAACTATCCAAACTAGTACTAAGAAAATCAAAACTAGCTATTAATAAAATCAAAACTAGTACAAAGAAAATCAAAACTAGTACAAAAAAAAAAAAAAAAATCAAAACTAGTAAAAAAATCAAAACTAAGAAAATCAAAACTATCAAAACTACCTAATAAAGAAAATCAAAACTAGTACAAAGAAAATCAAAACTAGTACAAAGAAAATCAAAAAACTAGTACAAAAAAATCAAAACTAGCTACAAAGAAAATCAAAACTATCAAAACTACCTAATAAAGAAAATCAAAACTAGTACAAAGAAAATCAAAACTACCTAATAAAGAAAATCAAAACTAGTACAAAGAAAATCAAAACTAGTTACAAAGAAAATCAAAACTAGCTACTAAAAAACCCGCTCATTTCCGCGTGGACCGTCCTTGTTGTTATAAATTATGACTGGCTGGTCAGCCAAGACTACAAGCTTTTACAATACTTTACAAACATAGTCATGGGTTTCAGCTTCCTGTTATTATGGTGACATTATAAGGACGATTTACCATTCAAAATATATACTTTGGTTAATTGCTGTGGCAACTATTGTAACTTTTCATCATTTTGAAAGCCATGGATAGACTGGAACCATTTACTGTGATGTAATGGGCGTGTTTGACAGCTGGGTCGACCAATCATAGAAACACATGGTCAAAACAAACATGGCGGTTTATGAGTAACAAAGAATTTAAAAAAAGACACAGCATGGATTTCTGCAGTTACTACTTTACAAGGGCTGCGTCCGAATGTCCCCCCCAGCCCCTGACCCCTCGTCCACTCCACAGCCCTGCGCTCTTTAGAGGACTCTACAGAGACTCATATCTGATAACACTTGATTTGTGTCATAAATAATGGACAGATTGGACTGGCACAGGTCTTTATGGAGTAATAATGAACATACAAGTTTTTGTCAAGCTGGATCTCGCATAAACAGACTGGATTATTTGCTTTTTGTCTGAGATGTGGAAATTACCGCTCGAGCTAAGATAAGCGGCTAACGTTAGCAACTTTACACAGCAACGAGTGTTTTATTCATAATCATGATCAACAGTGTGATAAACCAGCGCTTCTATCTGCTTCATTCAGTCGTGTTGTGTCCAGTTAAACACCTGTTGTTTTCCCGACTCTCGCAGTGCATTGTGGTCTGTATTGACCGCTCTAGTGACCACTGATGCCCACTCCTTTTCAAGGTGCATTGTGGGAAATTTTGAGTGCACTACTTTTTCACCAACTGGACATCCGGACACCGCTAAAAATGGCGTGACCTCTTAATACTGCCCCCTGTAGGGAATAGTGCGGACATTCGGACACAGCCAAGGATTATCAAGATGTGAAATACAAATAAATGGGTGCGACTGGATTGTCCCAAAATGGGGGGTTGTCTGACGTACTGCAGGGTCTGGTCTAATTTATTACAGTTGCTAAGGTAAATATGGAAGCTTGAATCCACACAGCTGAATGAAACGGGCTCCGTTCCCCAGTTGTTTAAGCCTGAGTAGAGTTTGACAGTGGAGCCGCTGGGACTCGCTGTAGTGTTTTTGACGTCTTACCTTAATGAGATCTCCGAGCAGTTTGTTGGCTTCCGCGTAGGCCTTCTTCACCTCCTTGAACTTGTTCCCCAGTCCCATACTGTGTGCCTGCAAAGAAGCCCCCAAACCCCCGAGTGAGGAGCCGAGGAAAACAAGACTTTGGGATAAACAGGAGACGGCCGTTTCAGCACAAAGACGTGATTTAAGGCTGTAATTTGCCTCGTGACACCTGCGGTTTCGTTAATTTACACTGAAGACCCTCGTCTCACTGAGAGTTAGAAAAGAAATGTGCTGCATCGGGTCTTTTTCAAAACAGGGCAGAAATAAACAGGTCACAGAGAGAGAGAGAGAAAGGGAGAGAGTGAGAGAGCGAGAGAGAGGGGGAGAGAGAGAGAGGGGGAGAGAGACAGAGAGAGAGGGAGAGAGAGCGGGAGAGAGGGAAGAAGGGAAGGAGGGAGAGAGAGAAATAGGGAGAGAGGGAATGAGAGAGGGGGAGAGAGAGAAAGAGGGAGCGAGAGAGAGAGAGAGGGAAGGAAAGAGGGAGAGAGAGAAAGGGAGGGAGAGAGAAAGGGGGAGGAAGGGAGAGAGGGAGAGAGAGGGAGGAAAGGAGAGAGGGAGAGAAAGAGAGAGAGGCAGAGAGGGAGAGAGAGAGAGAGCAGGAGGGAGGGAAAAGGAGAAGGGAGAGAAAGAGAGAGAGGCAGAGAGGGAGAGAGAGAGAGAGCAGGAGGGAGGGATGGAAGGAGAGAGGAAAAGAAATAAAGGATGTAAGATAGGAAATATTCTATTTGTAAGATAAAAGATGAGCCTAAAAGTGGTTGTTGTATAATAGTACTCAAGCAGTAAACAAGCAAGTACCTAGTGTGATTAGTACTACATGAAATACTGCTACTACAACAACAAAAGCTGACAGTATGCTTATTTACAACGACAGTGACACCGGACAAGTACCAGGTGACAAGTACACCTGGTTTTGATACTACTACTACCGCCCACATACACTGCTACTACTACTACGGCTACTATTACTGCTACTACAAAACGTACATGCATTTAAATTATATCTCCAAAGGATTCTCCGAACCAAAGCATCCACTTATCTCACTGACACCGCTCCTTCACGATATACTTCCTCCATAGTCTGAGTGTACACGTGTTTATGAGGGAAAAATCTCATCTAAGCGCTCCTTAAGGATTCACTGAAGGTAATAAAATACCGGTGTGTGCAAACGTGCAGTATGGGATGACTTATATTAGCTGTAAATTGTCTCATAACCAGAGCATCTCTAATACAACTACATCCAGTGGAGCCCTCAGTGATGGAGAGCCCATATTATGTTTGTGAATCAGTCCCCAGAGAAGAGGGGGAGGAGAGGAGGTGGAGAGAGAAAGAGAAAGACAGAGAGAGAGAGGGGGTGTGGGAATACCTGGAAGTGCAGGTTGGTGTACTGTCCTCCCGGGATCTCGTTCTCGTAGACGTCGGCGTTCCCAGATTTCATGGTGGCGGTGCAGTCGAAGGGAGCGTAAAGGCCGCGAGCCACCTCCCAGTACTCGCTGTAGTCGAACACCTTCTCCAGAGCGATGCCTGGAAAGCACAAGGGAGACATCAATATTTCACATGGATTTTTACTGTTCCGGAGTTTTCTTTATCCCCCCTGCAGAAAAATAATGTCTTACTTTGGCCTAGTGTCTGGATTTGAAACAGTGGCGTGGGGTCAGGGCAAGGAGGGCTTGTTCAAATAAAATCTAAAATCACTGAGTGTCAAAAGTATGATTAAATAGTTATGAAATATATCCAAATAATCCCGTTTTCCCTTCACTTCTGTCTGTGTGAAGTGTCCTTTAGTGCACCCTACTGGTCACTGAGCAGACTGCACAAACCGCGGTACCAAACGTCTCATTAACCTGTGCTGTTGTCCTGCGCTACAGAGGCCGCGCCACACTCTCCACATGTGCTTTTACATGTAGTGAGGCCACATGTGCAGCAGGAGAGGACAACAGCAGGCACTCTCTACATGTGCTTTTACACCCGGAGAGGCCAGGAGAGGACGCTGTTTTAGAGGCTTGCACATGTGTACAGAGATCCACAGCCGACTCAAACAGAGCTGAATAAACCCCGTGGAGGAATCTGGAGGAATCTGGAGGAATCTGGACAAATCGGACATCTGAGGAGACTTGTAGTGAGTGCACATGTGCAGCGCCAACTTCCAACACAAGTGACTGAAATAACTCTTTTAGCTTCACGTTTCTAGCGGTCAGATGTTAGTTAGAAATACAGGCAGACATTTAATCAAACATGAGCTAGTTGCATGGCTCGTTCATGGAGTGACAGCGGCTGAAGAGGAGCCTGTGCGTTTATGAAGGAAGGACAGTGTTGGTGGAATAACAGGACTATTACAGGTGTGTGGAGGAACATGTGGCTGTTCTGGACCTGCTCCGCTTCAGGGAAACACAGGACATTTCTTCAGGAAAGACGTGATTTTGATTTGCATTTGTGAGGTGAGTGTGAGCGCTGTTCTGACGCAGGGTTTAAGGGAACGTTTGTGACACATGAGGCTGTATTACGAGAGCATACATCACCTGTCTGACCAGTGCCCCTGTCTGACCAGTGCAGTTTGTTAGTATTGCTTCATGAATGTGCATTTTGTGTAGTAAATGAATTACACATGTGTAGATCTGTCACATGTCACTCATATGTTTCTAGATGCATAACGATAATTCCATAGATAACAACAGAACTGAAGGCTCAGCGGCATAAATGAGGTGTAGGAGGACGACATCTGTGAACAAACAAATCGCTGTTTGTACAGACACGGCGTCAAATACTATCCAAAATATACAAATATTCATAAACTATGTAGCTCTAGGCTTACCTAATTTGACTCCAAATGGCTCAGTATATACGCATTTAATATGTCAGTACAAATAAATACACTAATTTTCAATGCAGTTTGTATAAAAAGTGGAGTTATTAAATTGTTATCGACTAAATATTGATGCCCACCCTAAAAAAGCCACACCGACCACCCATAAAAGTCAAAGCGCCGACCCAAAAAAGTCACCGCACCCACCCAAAAAAGCCACCG